>VZTL01020690.1:0-10568 GCA_013400535.1 Scopus umbretta
CCTCCTCTTCTCCAGACTAATAGAAAGAGAGAAGCTGATCTCTTGACTCACCTGAAAATGCAGCACTCTGTTAAAAGCCCAGAAAGTAATAGTACCAATTAGATATTTAAAATACAGCCTTCCCATGGGGCCCCCATCATGGAGAGGAAAAAAAAGCCCTTTGCTATATTTATCCCTCGTGATTTCCAAAAGAAACCACTAATGTTCAATAGGTCAGCACAACATACACCCCTAACCTAAATTTTTCATCTTCAAATGGCAGGGTATCTGTCTAGGAAATATCACCATTGCTCAAGACAGCATCTGCTTGGGGAAATCATTATAAGTAAAGGAATCTGTAGCTTCTCAGTAGGTCTAACCTTACAAGAAAGTATCTAGAAAGTGCCTTCTGTGTCAAATACATAATATTGCAGGCAACTGCCCTAACATCATTCCGCTTAAATGATGTTCTAACCCAAAACCAGTAAGGCTCTGGTTCACAACACTTCCACTAGACACTGTATCAAGACCTCATTCCTCTAATCAGAAGGCCATTTTTCTTAATGGCTAATTTACACTCATCCATTCCCCTGTCAGTACTGTCCTTTCACTTTAAAAGTACTCCCACTTTCTTGGTGCTTATCTTTCTCATACAACTGTAGAAAGAAATGATGTTTCCTCTCCGCCTTTGGTTGACTAAATAGCCAAGCTATTTTGATTGTCTAGTAAAAGCAGCTACTAATGTGATGGGAGAATGGAAAGCCTTTTGCTGTTCTCTGTATCTAATTCCAAGTGACCAGAACATGACAACACTCCGCATGAGGCCTTGCCACTCTTAGTACAATAGTTGGAAAGATAACTGTTTGCCTTACATAAAAGAATAGTAGGCCTCTTTTTAAAATGTAAATCACACTGATTAACTGATGACAAGCTTTCTCTTATTTTGCCTTCAACCGATAAATTTAAACTTTAAAGCAAGAACACTCATTAGTGCATAAGAGCAAGTCTCTGCAAGGTAACATAACAGCACACAGGTCTGTCTACACATGCTACATATGAATAAGCTAAAAAAAAAACAAACCAAAAAACCCAACAAAACCAACATCACAAACCTCAGCAGCAGGACAACAATGCAAAGTGACATAGCTGAACACCCTCCAGGGCCTTTTCTGTCCTCTGCAGCCAGAGGATTTTTTCATGGTCTCACAGCATACAGTGGCAGTATACCACAAGTGCTTGATCTTGCACTTGTTAAATTTTGCTTTAATTTTCTATTATATCAATCCTCAAGATCATCCAGTTCTTCCTGTATGAAAACCAAATGCTGCTTTGCATTGAGAAAGATTTTCAAGATTGTATTGTAAAGTGAATTACAGTAGCACATTTCTATTATCTTATGATGTCATCAATCAAAACCAGTAAGTACAAGTCGTGGAACCAATCTTTACTCCATTAGTAATCACTTCTCACCTGACAGCTCTCTCAATCACCCTTTAATGTTTCGTACAATCTTTTTTTTTCAGTGTTCCAAATAACCCTTATCTTCTCTGGTTTAACGAACATCATCTGATGTCCTGCAATCTGTTTGGACTTCTATCACAATATCCCTTGCCTAATATTACTAACTTTTTAAAGAAAACTATGTGGTCAGCAGAACAATTTTAAATTTTCAAAAAGTACCAGCTCCAGTGAGACTTTCTAGCTAATAGCTTCTTTAATGTCTTGGTACAGGACACCTTCCCCTCATTTTTTCCTAGCTTTACACAATTATAGCTTGTTAACCATAAAACTTTGTGGTGGCACAGGAAGCTACATGGGTAGGAAAAAAAAAAAAATATTTTTTTTTTACATTTAAGTTACTGCCTTTCAATTTTAATGACCTCCTTACCTCCTTGTTCTTGTATTTCAGCCAATGTTCCCTCTCCTTTACCGTATTCGCATGACAGACAACATTTTGAAACTTATAGCTCAGATAGACATGTGATTTCTGCAGGAAAGAACTTAGCTGCAACAGATTACTGAAGGTATGCAAAGTGAAACCAGCCCATACCCCTGAGGAGATCAAGTTTTTCACTCCAAGGGCATCTGCAGTACAAGGAAGCTGGACACACCAGCTTCCTACAGCAGACATCCTTGCTGGAACTATGAATGTCCTGCTAACAAAAGAGATTGGACCTGCTAGCTCACTGGGACCTAAAATGTAGGACAGCACCAGATTTTCAGTAGAGGCAAACATCTTTTAAGTAGCCCTGATCTCCCAACCTTGGGATACACTTGCTCTTCTGATAAGGTCTGTGCAGGCAGTGGTGATCCTTTTTCTGTCAGCTCCTCAATGCGTTTGTTCAGAGAGGCCAGTTTGGCTTTAGCCTGAAGTTTAAGCTTCATCAGCTTAGCATCTGCAGCCTCTCGCTCTTCCTGTAAAAGAAGGATACAAACTGACTGAACTTAAAATTCCAGTACTATCACCCTGAAAGCATCACTTGGAAAAGTTACATATTTGTCAGTCTGTTGTTCTTTGTCCAAATCTGCCTCCCCAGTAACAGTGCTAATTAAAACACATCCAGGAAACAAATTTGCTCTGAAACATTATACACAGCAAAATAGTTAGCTTTTGCTCTAGCACTTCCTCTTCAAGGGCTAGATCACTCAAGTGACTTCTAACAGCTGGTACAAACTCACTTTGACTTCCTCTACTATATGCAGTCCCTCAACCCTATCTCAAGTAACTACACTTTCTCTCATGTCATGCCTCAGAGTATGCAATATGAATCTTTGGTTACGTGGCATAAAACCACTGGACTGCTGGGTGACTGCAGCACACTTTACTCTTTGTCGCAAACACTCTGAAGAGGGGAAAGAAAAACCTCACACAAAAGATATTAGTACTCATTAGAGTCACTGGGAATCTGCACAGGCCTTGAGGAGCTCCATGACAAAATGCTACATAATTTGAATATAACTTATCTACTCTAGAAGAAATTACCCCTAAGCAAAATGAACAGAAGCTATCGTACACCTCTAGGTCTAGGGTCCATTCTTTGGATTCTTAGGATCAGTTCTCTGGAATTGATGCATTTAGTAGTGCAGGTATCTCACACGTTCAAAAGAAACCAGAGACTGGCTTGCACAGAAAACTCAAGCAGCATTTTACTCTTGCTCCCAGGTCCCCAATGAAATAAATACCTTGAGTATAGTTTCTTTTTGCTGGAGTAGGGCATCCTTCTCTCGGATCAAATCCTTCAGCTGAACAACTAGTTTTTCTGTTTGGGCTAGGCGCTCCAATAGCTCCTCAGGTGCCTCTTCCATGTGTTCTGCTTCTGGCTCTAAAGCTTGTACCTGAAAGAGTGAAACGAGTGCTCTGGAGGAAAAAAGTCTAAACAGACTGCAGCATAACATCCAAATGATATCTTCAGCTCCACTCCTAAATGCTGCACTCTGTTCCTTGCAAGCATTTCATGTAGCCTACAGAACTATACACAATTAGGTGAAACCAGGAGGAAAGCTCAGGATACCCATCAGCCAATACACAAAAAAAGAGCACCTTTGCTGAACACACCACCAGCAAATCTGAAATGAGTGGCACTGGAGAGACTCTATCACTCTCACAGTATCCACTGTTTCAAGTATCACACTGCAACATACAGATCAAGCCTTCCACTGATTAATTAATGCAGAGCTCCCTTTTCTACTACACAGAATCATTAGTACTCTTAAAAGTCTTTCTTCACCCTAATTCTAGTTTGTTTCCTAGGATCACCTTGAGATATGAAAATTAAGGAGATTATGGTCTGCCCCACAAAGTCCTTACTTAAGGTGTCAGGAATGCAGAAGTAGAGTGGAATGACAGCTCAGTCTAGTGCTCAGCAACGAAGAAGCAGGAAACAGTTCTCACTGCAGTCAAACGATTCACAATCCCCAAACTAACTCTCAATAAGATCTGAAAGTCTTTAGATAACACTGTACTTACAGCAAGAGAGGATTCAGTAACTGTATCTCCATCATCACCCGACAGCTCTTGCAAAACAGTACTTGCTAAACCTGACAAACGGCTCAGCATCTTCAGCCTAAAACAAAACAGAGTCAGAATACAGCTACAGAGTCAAAACTGCTAAGAAGAATAAGCATTCCTTCATGCTGATCTCTAACGTTATAGAGGTGACCAGGCTTACAGGGAATACGTCTCCTCTGCCACGAGGGAAAAGCCAGAGTAAAACCTCAGGAATAAAGAAATGATCATGTTAACAAAAGCAGCCAGATTATCTGAACATAAAAGCAGAGGTTGTCTAAGATACATGAAGATACCTTCACCGCTCTACATGTATGATTGAAAAATACATGTTTATCTCAGATTTCAAGTCACCCTCATAGTTCATTCTTGATTTTTCTTAACAATGACATTATAGAACCATGATCTGTTCAGTTTACTCAAAAGAAGAGTAAGCAATTTTTAAATGAAGTCACTTCTTTACAGGCCAAACATGGCCTGTAAATACAGAAAAGCAGCTTTCTGTAAATAAGTAGTGTGAATGGTGAACTCAGCCTTCACATTTGCTATGTAGATGCAAGCATGTCATGTTAGAGAGATGATGAAACCTCTGCATGTCACATATGAGACAGGACCTTGACATAGGGGAATCATCTGGAGAGGGCATATATTCCTTAGCTGCTGCTTAGCATACCTTCTTTCTTTTCCTTGAAATTCAGGAGCTAAACTGATCCAGCAAGTGGAGGCAAAGAACCAGCAAAATGAAGCAGTACCAGCCAGCAATACATAATTCGTCAGTTTGGGGAGAGTGGCAGATTAAGATCTCCATTATTAACCCAGTCAACGCAATACAATCCACCTCAATAAGTTCACCAAATTCTAATGAGCAGTTCATAAGCCAAAGTATAGAGCTGCCAACCAGAGCAATCTCAACAGGCTAGAGAAACAGATTAATAGAAATATCATGAACTTCAAAAAAGGCATATACACACCCATACACCTGGGATGGAACAAACATGCAGTAGTACAGGCTGGGGACCAACTGACTGTAAAACTGCATTGCAGAAGACAACCTAGGGATGCTGGTGGAAAAGTTCAATATGAGTCAGCAGTGTGCCCTCACAGCAGAGAAGGTCAACTATATACTGAGTTGTATTAGTAAGACTGCAGCCAGCAGGTTGAGGGAAGAAATTATTCCTTTCTATTCAGCACTTGTAAGACTACATTTGAAGTACAGTGTCCACTTTCAAGCTCCCTGATACACAAAAATGACAGGGAAAAACTGAAGCAAGTACTGCAGAAAGCCCCCAAGATGACTGGGGATTGGATTACAAGACATATGGAGAGGCTAAGAATGCTGGGCTTGTTCAGCCTTGAGAACAGTGGGTAAGGAAGGGGGTATAATTGCTGTATTCCCTATAACCGCCTACTAAAGACAGAGCCAGACACTTATGAGGTGCACAGCAAACAGACATGAGGCAGTGGACACAAGTTGCAGCATAAGAAATTTCAATCAGAAAAAAAAAATATGCACAGGGAAGATAATAAAAAAATACTGGAATAGGCTCATAGCAACTTGATATAACTTTGAAGTTAGCCATGATAAGAGCAGAGGGTTTGACCAAATAAACTCCCAAGGTCCCTTAGACCTAAATCATTCTAGTATTCTGTGAAGAAAGGTCACATGTGCCATTTGACATATCTCCTAACAGAAAAGGTATAGATCTGTATGAACTGTAAGTCCATGCCTGTACATGGTAAAATAATTTGTACAAATGTAAAAGAAGCTCTAACAGTGCAAACTGAAACTAGGCAAACTCATATTAACCATAAGATCCAGTTTACATTACAATAATAATCTCCATCAAATGGAATATTTTAATATGACAAGATGCCTCTGTTCAGCTAGAAATAGGCTTCTAGAGCTGGCTACAATGATCCACTCATTCCTGACCTCCTTTATCTTAGTAAGCAAATCTTTGCTCTTAGATTGCCACTTAAAGTGTGGAAATATTGACAATGGAGAGAACAGTAGTGCAGTAGTTTTCTGTAGCAGTCACAACTTCTAACCACCTGATTTTGCAGAAGTAGAAAATGTCACAATGCACATTAGAGTATCAATAGCAGAAAAGGGTATGTGAACACCAACCTCTTTTATGCACCGAGTAGCTCATAGGTCTGCTTATTCAGTAGTAAAGAGGTTTCCAAGGCAGAGCAGTCCTATGCAGGTCTGTCATGCCATTCTTTTTTATCTCCTGGGTACTGACAAGTTGCATGAACCAAGACTTTTTTTTTTTGGGGGGGGAAGTAAAATAATTTATCCAACAGTAAAGAAATAACTCCATTCTTCATCCTACACAGTACACTTTGGGATTAGTACAGTCAGTCATTTGCAATAAGCATAAAATGTGAAACGTCTTCCCTGTTCAGGAAACCGCATTTCTCCTGTTCTTGCAGAGACATGTCCTGGTTTCTTATGCTGTGTGGCATGACCTTAGTCTCTTCAGCCTACAGAATAAAATGCTCAAGAAGCAGTTAATGAAGCAAAAAGACATGAGGCAAGAAGCCAGGCCTCAGACAGTCTCTTGTAAAGAGTCCTAGAGAATGAAACTACTTACAAAGCATACTGTCAGAAAGCCAGGACTGTCCACATTCTGTATCAATACAACAGCCAGTGAAAAAAAGTACCAGCACTTTGCTTACTTCTCAGCTGGCCCCAGGTGAGAACGAGGCATGGAATTCCAGAATAATATAGTTTTACAGTTCCTGCTAGAGAAAATTCTTCTGTAAACATGAACTGTTCACCAAGCTGGTAATATAAAAGACTCAGTTAAAGACCTGGAATCCCTGGTTCATTATAAGAATAATAAAGTATTTACAGTTTTGTAAACCACCACCCCCACAATGCCCCAGTGAGGAACAGAACCTGCTGTCTTGGGAGTGGTAAAAGCACATTTTAAAAAAGTCATCCAAATGCAAAAATGCCTCTTTCTGACTGTCACTAATAGTTGAAGAGAATAGATCTGATCTTCCTATTGAGCATTAGGCCACAGCTTCTTAGAGTCACAAATGCACAATATGTGGTTGAGATGTGACATGAGGTAATATAAGATAACATGATTTAGGACTGATAGAACCAATAGATCATAGAATCATAGAACCATTAAGGTTGGAAAAGACCTCTGAGATCATCTAGTCCAACTGTCAACCCAACACCACCATGCCTACTAAACCATGTCGTGAAGTGCCACATCTACAGATGAAATATTAGAAGTGGTATCAGAAATATAGAAAAAAGCAGAATCTAGGCATCCGCAGACATCCATTGTAACCAGAAATATGTATGGGGCTCAGCACATATCTGCATGCTACAGGCATTACAGTTTCAAACATGTGTATAAGGACTATGTTGAGAAAAGATTCCTTGGCCTTTGTCCAGGCTGGCTACAGTAACCTGATACTGAGCTCAAGCTAATATGCCCTGCTGGGCTTGGCTCACAGTTGGCCTCCTCAGAATGAAAACAGAGGAACTAAGGCCTGTCTGCACCCATTTGCACAGGCCTGTGTTTAATAACCTGAACTCAAGTCCCATTCATTCACATCTTTTGAACTCACTTTTAAATTATATTCTCAGCTGAGCTGAATATGGCAAGGGATGTGAAAGGGAACAAAAAGTGATTCTACAGTTATATAAACAGCAACAGGAAGCCCAGGGAAAACATGGCCCCACTGCTAAATGCGGCAGGGCTCTGATCACAGAAAAGGCCGAGGTACTCACTATCGTCTGTCCCTCAGTTTTTAGTTGCAAGACCAGGCTTCAGGAATTCCAGTCCACCAACACCTGATGGAAAGTCTGGAGCAAAGAAGACTTACCTTATGTGGAAGAGGACCAGGCTAGAGAGTACAAACTGGTCATATGCAAGTCCACAGGGCCTGACAGGATGCACACAGGCGTGCAGGGGCGACTGGCTGACATCACTGCAGCGTGCACCCTCAGCAACCTTGCAGATGACACAGAACTGGAAGGAGTGGCTGATACCCCACAAATGGGTGTGCTGCCATCCAGAGGGACGTGGACAGGCTGGGAAAATGGGCCAACAGGAACCTCATGAAGTTCAACAAAAGGTAAATGCAAACTTCTGCACCTGGGGAAGTATAACCTCATGCACCAGTACATGCTGGAGGCAGACCTGCTGGAAAGCAGCTCTGCAGAGGACCTGGGAATCATGGTGGACAAGCAGCTGACCATAAGCCATCAAGTTACCCTCATGGCAAAGGCCAACAGCATCCTGGGCTGCATTAGGAGCGTTGCCATGAGGAAGGTGATCTTTCCTCTCTACTCAGCACTGGTGAGGACACACATGGAATTCTATGTCCAGTTCTGGGCTCCCAGAACAAGAGAGGTGGGAATTCATTGGAGCAAATTCATTGAAGGACAACAGAGAATGTTCAGGAAGGATCTTACCATGGAATCACAGACTGGGTGAGGTTAGAAGAAACTTCCAGAGGTCACCTGGTCCAACCTCCCTGCCTGAACAGGGCCACCTAGATCCAGTTGCCCAGTACCATATCGAGACAGCTTTTGAGCATCTCCAAGGACAGAGGCTCCACAACCTCCCTGGGCAACCTGTGCCAGTGCTCAGTAACTCACACAGTAAAAAAGTGTTTCCTGATGTTCAGAGGGAACCTCCTGTGTTTCAGTTTGTGCTTGTTGCCTCTCATCCTGTCACTGTAAAGAGTCTCCCTCAGAATAAAACCAGGAACAAGCATAACATAGCTTTAAATACTGTCCCAAAGCCAACAGTCCACACACAAGGTAGTAGCTGTCTTATGCATTAGCCTCAAGGACTTATGGCAGGAATACCCTGGTGCTTGCACTTTATATTTACTTTTGAGCTTACAGCAGGAAAGCATGATATAATACTGGCCAATTTCCTCATAAACAGAAGTAGACAAACACAAAAGGACAGAGGTTATTCCGTGTTCCACTGCCTCACCCAAATAAATTAAATAATACAGCTCTCAGAGACAAGACTATTGCTCCTCCAGGGTCATACTGACTTTGGTACAGATTTCCATTTTTGTAATTAATAGCAGAACTGGTCAACTGCTGGTTGACAGCCAGCTGAATATGAGCCAGCAGTGTGCCCAGGTGGCTAACAGCATCCTGGCTTGTATCCGGAATAGAGTGGCCAGCAGGTGAAGGGAAGGGATCGTGCCCCTGTACTCGGCACTGGTGAGGCCGCACCTCGAATCCTGTGTTCAGTTTTGGGCCCCTCAGTACAAGAAGGACACTGAGGTGCTGGAGCGTGTCCAGAGAAGGGCAACAAAGCTGGTGAAGGGCCTGGAGAAGAAGTCTTATGAGAACCGGCTGAGGGAACTGGGGTTGTTTAGTCTGGAGAAGAGGAGGCTGAGGGGAGACCTTATTGCTCTCTACAACTTCCTGACAGGAGGGTGTAGTGAGGAGGGTGTTGGTCTCTTCGCCCAAGTAACCAGTGATAGGACGAGAGGTAATGGCCTCAAGTCGCGCCAGGGGAGGTTTAGATTGGATATTAGGAAACGTTTCTTTACTGAACGAGTTGTGAGGCATTGGAACAGGCTGCTTAGGGAGGTGGTGGAGTCACCATCCCTGGAGGGGTTCAAAAAACGTGTAGATGTGGCACTTCAAGACATGGTTTAGTAGGCATGGCGGTGTTGGGTTGATGGTTGGGCTAGATGACCTCAGAGGTTTTTTCCAACCTTAATAATTCTATGATTCTAACACAAAAGACCTGTACTGTGTTCATGATATAAGCCAATATAGTTTGTTCTCTGTCTGAAGCTGAAAATAATGTTTTGCTCAGCATTCCAATGACTAATGAACTTTTGCTCATGAGACTTTACTTCAAACACTGGGACTACCAGTGGTGTTCTAGAAGAGGCTCCTTTACTCTGAAGTATACTTCCTTTACTGACCTAAACAGCCTAAGTCCACTACTAGTCATAGAACACTCTGCATACAAGTAATAAGTAGCGCATAAGTCCATGCATTTGTATCTCTAGGTATCAGTCACAGAGAAGAAAGACCCAACAGTGTTTTTCCTTAATTTATTCTATTATAAGTTTAGTATACATAAATTAAGTCTAATTCTTCGCATTTCCCTTCTTTTGAAGGCAAATAGGCACAGAAGGTATTGCTGCTGTACGCAAGCCCCAGACTAAGCCTCATACACTGTGCAGAGGGGCTCTGAAAGGGACAAGGATCAAAGGAGAGCAACAGATCTTGACCACCACTGTCACCTGCAATCCCAGGCCTCAGGAGCTAGCAACAGCCTTCCACCATGGGAAGTCAGCACCAATGCAGCTACAAAACACACAGTTGCCCTGCCAGTCCAGCAGATTTACCGATGAGAGCAAAGTTGACTGCAATGCCTCTGGCGGGCCTCACAGGGCAGAAACCTTCCCAAGACAGACTCCGCTGCCGGTTGCATCTGGGCATCGCGGTCAGACGACTGGCGAAAGACAACACGGTCGCAGCGTAGGCACCGGCGTGGCAGGGCCAGGCCGGGCCGCACCACGGAGCCCGGGAGACAAAGGACGGCTGCCGGCCCAGCCCGCCCCGCCG
>VZTL01020694.1:0-17781 GCA_013400535.1 Scopus umbretta
CCCTTTCTTCTTTAAAAATTTGCATCATGGGGGGAGGGGGGCACGGTCCCTTACATGAGAACAGAAACAACCCATGCTCCTTCTCCTCCTAACCCCTGAAGAAATACTTAAATGCATACATTGATGCACAACTGCCGTATTCCATTTCAGAATTTCAGAAAAAGCAGGTATATTAATGCATTAAAATTGTTTTATTTAAAAAAAAAACCAACAAACTGAATTGTGTCTATTTCTTCCAAGCTACAGATTTCAAGAGTTTCATTACGTTTAAAAAAAAAAAATAAATGGGATTTCCATTACAACATAGACCTTGAAGACTACTACAGCATTTGGGACACTGCTTACAGCTCAGTTTCATTTTGTTATTGGAGAGTGCTATGATGACAGACTCAATAAGACTTCATCTTACATCACGTTAAACCTGTAACCACCACCACTTACTATGAACTTCAGAGCTACACTCGGATGACCAGCCAGGAGAGTCTACCATCTAATCCTTCTTACAGTGTATAATATACCCTGACACTATAGGATAACAACAGGAGGGAGAATACCAAGAAATCTAGAAACATTCTAGAAAATAAGCGCACAATTTTTTTTCTAAGGTGAAAGTTAAAGATGGAAATGAGAAGTTTTACAATATACAACAGGAGTTGTGTTTCTAATCATCATTAGACTTTGGCTAGAGATAATTTACAAAATGCACAAGAGGGGTTTTGAGTCTCCCCTTAAAAAAGGAAGAAAAAAGATAAAATGACGAGCATAATTAAGATGTAAAGCATTAGAGTTAATTTTGAATTTCAGTGTTGTGTTCCTTGACAAACATCGTCTCTGAACACATTTAAATCAGTGGGGGAAATTACAGAAAAGGAAATATAATAATCAGAATAGTCAATTCTAATATTTTAATAAAAGCCTCATCTAAAAACCTCTACTTTCTCCTACACTGTTTCATTTCTTTTGATCAACATGCAAAAATAGCATAACAGTACATTAGAAAACTAAAATGCACATCTCATCTTCACTGTGGTACAGAAAACCAACAGACCTCTAAAAGCAATGTAGGCTGAAAAAACCCAACCCCTAAGTATGTGTGTAAAACATATTATGTAACAATATATATGCTTTAATTAACAGAATAATTCTGTATACAACTTAAGACCAGAGTGAGATCTGCTTTCTCAATATGCAAGTAAAATACAATGAAATGAGAAGGGATATCCAACCTAAAGCCAAGACCTATAATCTAATTAGATTCTCTAGGATTTATTTTGAAGACGCTGGCACACATTATGAGCCTTGGCAAACTGGTTACATCTAGAAAGGAGTTTCTGACTTACATACAAATGCATAAACTAGAGCAAACAATCAGGGGTGAAAGAAAAATTAAATAGTAACAACACTGAAATGCTATAGTGTGAAGGTAACTTTAATTTGCCCGAACTACATACATGACCTGACAAAGTCATTGGGACAACACAGAAGCTACCCCTTTCCCTTCCATAGGAAGGACGCTTTAAGTACAGCACTGATTTTAAAGGTATTGTTTTAAAACCACAATGGAACTTAAAAGAATTTAGCAGTAATTTCCAGTATGTTAGGAAGCAGTATGAATGCTTTGCGAGCAAACTGCTACTTACTTCACAACATTTTTTTAACATAGTATAGTGTTTGGTAAAAATAGTCCTATGCTATTTCTCTTTTCAGACTGCATTAGAGAACAGATGCCCTTAGAGAATATTCTATAAATTTTCTTAACAATATTAAGCTTCAGACAGAATTTACAGCCAAGATCCAGAACACAACTAAATTACACTAGCAACAACTTTCTTTAAAATGCTCACTGTCAGATATAAAAAAAAGCTGCACTGCATCCCATTTAGAAAATGCAACTAATCTGTCTGATCACAGATTTAACTGAATACTGTTAATACAAATAATGACACATTTATAGTACGAGTACACAGTTGTGCTATGAACTGTACAACTAACTGTTTTCTTAGGGAGTACTTAACCGCCAAAAAAAAAAAATCCCAATTTTATGACACTTTTCAATTACATTGTTTAATCATTGTGGGAGACACTGTGAAGCTGTTTGTGCAAATCAGCAAAAAATGCAAGAGCTTTCAGAGTTCTCAGGAAGGAAAAAGTCTTAGGAGGAAGCTAGGTGAGAGGTGACTGTTTGAGGACCTGCGGCATCTAAAGCTTTCAAATTCCACAGATTCTAAAGCAAAATTAGTCAAAGATAACAACTTCTCTATATATGCAGCACCTAAGTAGAAGGTTCAAGTTCAGTGGAGGTAGAGAAGACCACGCAGAGTCATCCTTCTCTTCCTCAAGCTAGGGCTTAAAACACTTTTGCTAACACTTCTATTAGACTCCCAGGCATACACCCGCATTGAATATCAAATAATTGTGCAACACACTCTGCTCTATAAAATATTATTTCAGTGCATTTTTGTCATATAAAACATAGGCTTTGTACATAGCTCATATATAATGAACCAAAGACATAAGGGACCTTAAATACAGCAATAAGTACTAACTTCTTGGAAATCAATATTCTTGCTATACTAATGGCAACGGCAGTTTATCCAATAACAGCCATATTCTAGCAGCAGCTATTGACTTTTAGTTTATTTTGCTTGGCATTAAAAAAAAAAAAAAACAACCAACCAATAAACCTTCAAAATGCTCACAGTTTACTATTTCCTTGTGATATTAAATACTGTACGGAAAGTAGGTTTTCAGTTTGTTTACTCTTGTCTCCCCCTTTGGAAAAGGCATTCCCATGACCGTACTTCAGATAAATCCCCTTAAATAAGTAGTAGTTAAAAGACATGGGTCCCTGGACCCTGTCGTCTGCAAGAAGCAGCAAGGAACGGGAAAGTAGAATCAGCTTCACTAAATCATCAAATAGCATTTCCCACAGGATTAACTAGAATATAAATTAGAGCACTTGGGGCAAAACAAAGTTTGGAAATAACACTTTTGCATACAGGAAGAATCGGAAAACATCAGTGAGAAGGAAACTAGTTTGGGGATTGTTTGTTTTGGTTTGGTTTGTTTCAAACAGCAGTCTTATAGCTGAAGAGGATATATATCACCTCAAAAGAGTACGTGCTGACAATATTCTTCTCTAAAATAAGGAATATATTTTACGATTCCGGATTGAGAAAGGAATTTGGAAAAGCTAATGAAAACCACGACTGTTACCACAGCGTAACAAGTGTGCATGGACAAAGCTGATCATTACCCTGTAGCTTTTCATTCTTATATAATGTGTAACTAGAAAATATAGGTTACACTTAAGCATAGGACAAAGCAACAGCATAGTTTAAAACCCACCCAAAAGAGTGGTAATAAAGCATATTTAATCAGAAACCAAGTTATTCCTATTTTAGTCCAATGATTTTTTCTTTCAACTGCACGATCCCCCCACCAAGCACAAAATTAAGACTAATACTAAAATCATTCATTTATGGCATTTATCTTAAAGTTATCTTGGTTCTCAAAACCAATTTATTCATTCCAGCTCAGTCTAAAAATTATATTAGCTAATCCTAACAGATGCAGTTCGTGCTTAAATAAAATTAACATATCAACATCAGTCTTAAAGATACTCAAGAAGCTCACACAATTGATGAATGATTTTACATAAAAACTAGACAGACCGAGGTACTAGAACAATAGCAGATCAATAGGCTTCAGTGTTTTAAAATCAAATAACAGCACAGTAGCTTTCACAAAGCTGCAAAGAAGAAGCTATGAACAGAATATAAACGTCTAAATTTATGCAAGTGTACTCTCTTAACATCCTTAGACTTAAATGATATAGGACATGACACAGTGTTACCGTCAATAAACGTAGTACCTTTTTTCATGAACACTTTTACCTACCCAGAAAGAGTCTTACTTAATTTTTAAATTCCTGCAGCTGCTGCTTCGCATTTTTTAATAAAAATATTGAAAACCTCCAAATGCAATTTAATTCAGTGGAGGCATATGAACGAAGATGGATTTTTCTCCTTTTCCTTAGGAAGTAACAACCATTTCACTGTTTCAGATGTCTAAAAAACACAATAGATGTCTTATAACGTATCCTAAATGTATGCATGTGGTTAAAAGACTCTCTTTGGAATGCAGAACTAACTTATAGAAAAAATGGTGAGTAATATCATGAAAATTTGGACCGGAAAGATGAAATGGTTAAGCAAATGAAGGTTGAAATCAATAGCATGCCTCATTCCAGCTGGTATATTGACCAGAAGCAACAGGTCAACAGGCACCCCTGCAGGTTTTTGCGGAAAGTGCTCAGTTGCTCCACAGGACCTGAAAAAATGATTTTCCTATTTCCCTCTGCCAACCACTCATTCCCACTACCTCCTTTGAACCAGCACACTAGTGTTCAGAAAACCACAAAGTCAAGAAATTAGATCAGATGAAAACTGCCCTTTTCATTGTGTTATGGCCACCACAAAGGAGGACAGCTACACACATGGTGGCTTTACCCCAGTCATCGGATGCACAAATTCCTACCAGACTGACACTGTCATATGACCACAACCTGAGAAGACAGATGACATTCAGTCCTTCAACTGCGCTGAGATCTGCTCCGTCCCAGCTGCATCCCTTGCAATCCACCTACTTTCAAACTGTGAAGATACACTTTGAGACTGTAAAACTTGGATCCTTAGAAACCAACTCTGTGAAAAAGCAACAATATTCATGCATGTAGGAGTTAACTTCAATTTTCTCCTTCGCCAGAAGGGGTGACTCAGGCTACAGATTTCCTTTTTTAATCTCACATTCCTTCTCTCGATTTTGAAATAGTTATATCCTTCAGAAACTCAGTCAACTATTTAAACTACAGTAACTAACTGGAGTTCCTTATGCCTCTGCTCATGATCTTCACAAGGGCATAAACCGTTGCTGAAGTACGGACTGAAGTTTTACATTTGCAGCTATAGATGCTTGCACTTGATGATACCAATCACGCAAAACCTGAAAAGCAATGTATGCAATTTCCAGTGTGCTGTATTATTAACTCTCTAGTAACCTAGTTTAAATACCGCCTGCTACTTCTACAGGACCATTTATTCCCTACACCACACATCACTCCAAGCAGGCTGCACTTCCTCTCAGCATGCTTCTCGGTCAGAGAGAGAAGGTGTTATTTAGTAAAGGTGAATTTTGCCCTACAAGCCAGAAGTTGGCCTTGACGGAGAACTAAACAGAAAGAAAACACTAAGCAGTGCAACAGAAGTTGCAGGAAAATGACGGCAACTTTTCCAGAAGTACTTTACCTTGACCGTCCTTTCACACAGCAGCCCCTTCAAAAGTCCCACCTACTCCCCCTGACTACCTGAGACAGTAAGCGCAACCCGTCAGATCTCAGCAGAGCACAGCAGGCACAAGCTGCATCTCTGGAGGCGAGGACAGGACAAGACAGAGGCCAAGCACCCTGCCTGACCTCACAGGCCTATAAAAATCCCAAATGGCAAAGAGGGGTGGATATCCAACAGCTTAACACATTCTATTCCGATGCGAAGGGCAGAGGACTTTAAACAAGCCATCAGGTAGCAAATTCAAAATAGAAAAATAAAACATGGAAAAGCATAGTGCGTTGCACTGCAAATGGTAAGCTGTGGAACTCCTTGTGGATCCTAAAATTTTATATACTTTAAAAAAAGAAAAAAGGGAGGAGGATAAAGTCATGGAAGAGAAATTCAGCATGGCCATTAAACATAAATTTAATGCCTTTGTTCTGCCATATCCTGAGCTTTAAGTTACTGGAGACTGGGAGAGCATCATGGAGAAGGTATCCCTACATCTCTGCCCTTTTCCTACGGTATTCTCTTGTCATCTGCTGTTGGTGACATCGGGAAAGATCCTAGGCTTTTATCAACTTCTGGACTATCCCAGCACAGCTGTTCTTCCACTCGCTAATGGTATTTCTGTTATGTAAGCTGCATGAGAAGGAATTCAGCAGTAGATAGCCATATATGCACATTACCAAGCAACAGACAAACCTCAGTGAAAAAGTGCAAAAAAACCCAAAAAAGCCCTGTAGCAAACTAGCACAATTTTTCCTCTTCCTTCATACAGTTTTTGTTTTCTTCAGATCTGGGTATCAGCTTTCACTACAAAACCCCAAAAAGCTGTTTATGTATAGAAGGGGGAAGATTTTCTCAAAGGTTTAGCAATCATTAAGTGGTAAGGTATTAACTAAATAATTATGTTCACCAGACCAATGAAACATTTCATACATTTTGCTTTTTAAATGTACATAGCCCTCAGACATTAGTCCACATTTCACAAATTATATTGATGTGCTCTAGCAAAATCAAATTATTAAACTTAAAACAAAATTTCCATTGTATATTTTACAGTAGGTCTTAAACTCAAAAGAGAACAAAAGCTGACTGTTTCATGTATAGATTGTAGAATGTTTGTTTTTACAGTCACAGAAAAAGAAAAGCTATGATTTATTGCCAGACTTAACAAGGACAGCTGTTTGATATTGTATCTTTTGCCCTATACTCACCAAGAGTGAAAGTCAATTAACATATTCATATTATTCCAGAACATCCAGTCCTTATGCAGTGAATGGAAACTTCCTGAACTAATGCATCTAATTGAAACACTGGAAGTATAAAGTCTTTTCAGAAAGCTATTTTGTTTTAATAAAATCCATAATCCTTTAAGGAAAAATGGACTGTTATTAAGCTAGGTCCTAGGCTTTTAAGAGTAACATTTTTAATATAGATTTTCTTTATACATGTACTGTCTTGGAAAGAATCTTGGTGCATCAGACACTGAAGAGACCCACCATGCTGAGTTCAGCCCTTTACTGATCTCCTTACCAATGAGGATAACAAGGTATGCTGCATTTGAGAAGTATCTACCTTGACATAGAGTATTTTGACAAAGAAAAAAAATATTAAAATTTATTGGTGAACATCTACCAGGCAAGCCACAGAACTGCAGTTTGTAAACTCCAGTTTACATCATCACAGGTTTGGATTAAATTGAGGGTAGGGAAAATAGAAATGGTAGAAGACATGGTATTGATGCTGCCTTGAAGTCAGAAAGTCTTGGTTCAATCCCAACAGCTTTTATGGAACTCCAGCTCAAAACGTCCCCGTTCATAAACCTGTGGAACAGCATACCAAGACAAATACCACTGCATACTGTTTCTACAGTCTTTCCACATGCACCCATTTCTCACCTTGGTTAGAGACAGCTATGGGCCAAGCAAAGGTACTTACATTCCCATGACCATAAATTTTCCTTGTGAATTCACAAGAGAATATTGCAGGATTCTATTTTTGTCTTGGCTTATTACAAGTTACCAGGAGGCAGCTAGAACAGAGTAAATCCTACACCTGGCAACTGCAGTCTTTCAAAGCTTTCATGAACGTCGCATTGTTTGGCTCTCTGGAAGCTAGTGCTGCACAGAATGCTAAAGGCTGTATTCGAGCAGGGCTGAAGGCAGGACACAAATAGAACGGAGCAGGAGAAAAGGAAGCTGTCTGCAATGATGCAAAAAAAAATAAAAATCCTATGGCTGATTTGTATTCTGCCTGAATACGAGGAAGAAAGTAAGAAAACCTCCAGCTCATTCATATGAGGAATATAAATAGAGGATTCAGTAAAGAACTATTTTTCTAAGTGTTCGCATTTGGAACATATTCAAACTCTAGTTATATACTGAATAATCATAAAAGGCAACACTTGTTAATCACAAAATTGGAGAGTTCCAAAATTTGGAAATGGACTCATTTAATGCTAATTTTACATACAGTTTGTGTCATATACACAAATAGAAATCATAGTTAAAGACACATAATACAGTAGGTGATGGCAACTGTGGATAACTATCTCCCACGGTGGATATGATTGTATGGTACATTTCACAATAGTTATAAAAAGATGAAAGACAGCTCAAGGACCATACACAAAGGATTATTTTACAGACGTTCAACTGAAAGTCACAGGCAGTAAGGAACAAAATGGTTTTAAGGAAATAATATGAACAGTGAAGCAAAGTAAGCAGCACAGTGGAAAAGTATTTCAATATA
The DNA here is from genome assembly GCA_013400535.1 of Scopus umbretta. Classification (NCBI taxonomy): domain Eukaryota; kingdom Metazoa; phylum Chordata; class Aves; order Pelecaniformes; family Scopidae; genus Scopus; species Scopus umbretta. The sequence continues at coordinate 8,085 of VZTL01020694.1, forward strand.
CACCACAGTAAGGAAAAGATGAAGCAGATTTGCAATCCAGAATCTTTTCAAGCAGTATTTATTACTTGCAGCTCCCTCTTCAGGAGGGTGCAAAAAAACAAAGCCACCTTAGAGACCATAGGAAGGGAACTCCTCCTAGGTGAAGCTCTGCTGTTGTTTAAAGGAGGAAAAGCAAACAAATGACCCACACCAGACACACTTGTGTTACTCCATAAAATAAAGACCGTATCTAAAGCCACAAGTAGAGCACATAATTAGGATAGGATCTGTAAAACAAAACATACTTTATCCACATAAGGTGCATTTCAGCAGGTTGTTGTGGTTTAACACCAATCAGCAACCAAGCACCACACAGCCGCTCGCTCNCTAGACCAGATCTAAACTGCTCTGTGCACTGAATGCTCCAGAGCAATTGCGAGTGCATCTTCCAGTTTATTTTCATCCAAAAGTATGCCAGTTTTGTCTACTATAAAACTGCTCCATGACATGAGACATGGCATAGTAAGAGGGATAATTACAAAATTTACTTGAAAATAACACTCATACTCCAAACTAGAACACAGTAAACAGTGCTGAAAACTGAGAACACTATAGAAGACTCCTGTTTGTCAGATGAGTCCAATTTTCACAAAACAATGGAGTTAGACTAGCATATGCTTACTCATTCTCCAGTAATTTAAATTTTGTGCTCATTTCTATACAAAATTGTATCCATTCATTGCTCCTTGAAAGTGGGAACTGTGGGTTGCAGGTTGTGTAGAAAAGCGCAGCTATCACCAGGCCACTACAGGAAGAGGCAAGAGGCCCTCGGTATTAGGTATGATCTTCGGAGGACTCCAAAGAAAATAATAATCTAGAACCAAAAGTGATACTTGTCACATCTCAGTAAGATTTGCTATCTTTAGACATACAATTTGGTAAACAAACAAATGAACTGAACTCTATAAAAAGCCTCCTTGCCATGTTGGATATATCCCAAGAGTCTACCTTGTACTATTTTTAGCCAAACCCAAAAGAAAACAGAGGAAAAAGACAACCATGCACATGAACTCTACCTGAATGGGTTATGGGTTGCTAGTTCAGTAGCTCGATAAAGTGAGGTTCCACATGCCTAGTTCCAGCCAGTACCAAGGTTGGGCCTGTAGACACACACAGCACGAAGGGCTCCTCATGCTGGTCTCCACCGTGGCCAAACAGGCCCGAGGTATGTTATTGCAATGTAACATGCCACGCACATGCAAACAGGTCTCTCAACCAGTCCTGAGACCCTACCGCTTCTCCAGTTGTTGGCTTGGACCTACTAGTCCCTCTAGCAGCCAACTGGCAGACCTTTTCTTCCCTCAGTCTCTCCCAGATTTATGGCTGCTTCAATACCTGGCTCCCAAGCATCTTACCTACTCACCAGCATATAATAGTCCTGCTTAATATCTACTGACTTAATGCTGCATGCCGATGTACATATCCACACAGTATGCATCCACACTAGCTGCTGACACTCCGAGGCACATGGGCCCCTATGACCCAATGGTCCAACTCCAATCAGGACTGTGGTCTGACACGGGCACTTAGAGCTACACGCACATAGACAAGAGCCCCTGCACCCAGGAAAATAGCTAGAAATTAAGTTTAATAAGATGACAGTACAAACTGTGCTGATAAGGCACAGAAAAGCATACTAACCAGCTATCTGTTCACATGTGACCAGCCCCCTTAGTCCCCTATCCTTCGATTTTCCTAATGTTGTTCCTCTCCAAACCACCTCAAATCCTCCCTTTCTCTGCCTTTGGTCCTTACCCTAAACATTCCATAATAATTCCTGAACAATTCCATGATGCTCTTCCACTCCATCCCGTAATTAGTCCCATGGAGCTGATCACCTTCATGTGGCAGACTGATAAACAGCCAGGTCAGGATACTCCATTTTGCAGATTATTAGGATTTCCCCACCTGTCACTGTTCCACTGGGTTCCTTTGTGTTTGTCGGGATGAGCCTTTTATCACACAAGCTAACACCCCCCCCAAAAAAAGTAAAGGCAGAGAGAATTGCACTATTGTACGCTTTGTACCTCACATACTCAGGAGTTAAAAGTGCTGTGATATAAAAAAAAAATATTTTAAAAAAATATTTACTTTAAAGACTGTGAATCAAATCAGAAACTTACTAGGATTTGCATGCCATTCCCTATCCCCTTAAAAAACTGAAAAGATTAATTTGTAATGGCAATAAGGACTTGTCTTTACCAATTAATGGCAGCTTCCCCACAGATGGTATAGTCTAATAATAAAAAAAAAATAAAAAAATTAAGTCAAATCATTGGCTTCAGTAAAGGCTGAAGTATTCTTAAGTGCATTACCAAAATGCCCAAGCATAAGCCAAACGCCTCTGGGTAAGAACTCTGTAAGTGCCGAACACAGCCTCTGATCTGACAGAGACAATACGTGGAAGAAAATGAATACACTTTCTTACACAAAGGAGTACAGCAAGACAGCACTTGATAGCATGACAGACAGCACTCTCCAAGTTTTTACTGATATCATGGAAGAGAAATATGTAACATTTGAGCACGCTTGTAGGGAGTTCCTAGCAAGCATAAGAAGTATCACAGAAGTCAAAGCAGCTCCCTTTAAAGTCCACAAGCAAACGAGCACAGGTGGCCAGAGTCAAGGATGGGCGCAAGTGGAAGACAGCAAGAAGAAACAATAGATTAAGAAGTGGAAAGCTGTAAGGTTACACCTCCCCCCAAAAGAAAAACCAAACAGCAGAAGGCATATTTACAAGTGACCACAGCTACTCCAGAGGAATCCCAACACATGCATCTCCCATGACAACAGTCTTCAAGATAACACATGTTCTTCATCTGTATCCCAGAGATCAATGAATTTGTCACAGATTAGATTATTTAAAAAAAAAAAATCTTCATAAAAATCTCTGCAAAAGCAGAGAATCTCACTCTCACCAACTTCAGACCCTGGCAAGATCCACAAGCTCCAAGATGCCGCATTTCATGCACCTCTGAAAGTGCTGTGGTTTCCTGATGTCCGCCTTGTTGCATGCTGCTAAAAATATACCACCTTTGGTAATATTTGTTTTAACTTACTGACCTGAAAGGTCTACAGCCCACTCACATAACACTTTGTGTCCTTTTCTCTGCCTGCTGTTAAGGTTTTCTGGGCTCCTCTCTTTTCTGAATCCTTATCATGGCAATCTAACCTCACCCAGCATGCCTAGTCTTTCTTCCATCTCGTCTCTTCCTCCTCCCACTTTCACTTTGAGAATTTCATGGCTTTTTTCCTCAAGTCTCCATTATTCCCATTCTATCTTTCTGTCTGCCAATCTATCAATGCCTTGCAGATAGCTTACAAAATGCACTTAGCTACAACTGTTCTGGCTGAGAGCTCACTAAAGGCTCACATCCTTCAAAAACAAAAAATAAATATTAATTCCACTACCTACCCGAACAGCTAACAGACAAGTAACACTTTTTAACACACTTTCAAGATAACTGCAAAATAGCCAAAGAACACATCACATACTCATAGACTAACCAAACAGTTGTGTGAATTCATAGATTAACTGACCACAAATTTAGAAGTGAGTAGGGTAAAATACAAACCCCAAAACCTTGCAGTTAAGAAGGAGTCACTGTTCCCAGGGTGCTGTTATAGACACTACTAAATAAAAGGGGAAAATGCAGAACTTCTTTAGTTTTCCACATTTTATTCAAGAAACAGTTTCCCAATTAGACAAACCAAATCCATACGGCTGCTGTGCCCCCCACGTGCACACCTGCCCGTGGCACAACAGAATTTGCAGCCCAGGGCTGGAAGGCAGGCAGGACTCAGGCTCAGGAACAGAGAGTGCCTTCAGCTGGTCACGGTGCCGGACCCTGCAGGAACAGACGCTACAGAAGCTTTCTCTGCAAAACACTGAAAAGCAACGATTTAGGTTCTGGCCTGTAGTTATGACTTCCACAAATAGGTAGTTCCAACTTACATGTTTTATACTGCTCATATTTACCGTAAGACTTTTTTTAAATGACTGAGAAATTTAAATTCCAAGGATTAATTCAGATTGTTTATTCTACTAAACTACCTTCACATGACAACAGGGTGAGACTACATGGTCACTCAAGTAACAACACATGCTCACCTGCTGCAACTACTGCATGTGTGCCCTTACATACAGGAGCTGTAAAATTAAAAAAGAACTTCACTGCAACATCACTATTTCACAACAATTAGTAGCAACTTTGCTTCTCTTTTCAATTGTCCTGTGAGGTTAAGAACTAAAACTTCCTGGGCAATTTGTGGAAGTTTATAACTTTATTTTGCCTAGGATACTTAATTTTTAAAGTGATATTCCTATGATGAAGTGTCACCAGCTTCAACTGAGCACAAGTAATTCAGAGAATCCTCAGTCTGATAAGAAGCAGCAAGCCTTTCTATAATACAGCAATATCTTCCGATCCCTGCGCATGTCATTTAAAGTGAAGTAAGCTATCACAGACTTGTGGAGTTAGGCTAAGTATGGGATTATAAAACATGTATTGGATGTCTTGGGAATCTTCGGGGGGGAATATCTCAGTTATATTCTAAGCTTGTGACACAAAGAAAAAACATCCCAAAACAATTAGCTGGAGGCAATTTTCAACTGTAAAAAGGAGAAGCTACATAGGATACTCTTCTAGTACACATTTCTGAAATTCATAGCTAAAAACCAAATACCTTGTGCGCCTCTCAGTTTCACATTTGAGTAGTATGACAGCTAATCTGAAACCCCAAAAGCAAAGATTCTTCCTCCGGTTCTCACAAGGCAAAACTCAGTGCTGGTTCTATCGTTGCAATGAATCCAGAGTACCTTCCTGCTTGGTAAGAGAACAGCTGACATAAAACTGACACTCCAAATTAATGCAGACATATTAAAACACTTTTCATTTTAGAAAGATTGCAGTGGAAGTGACAGTCACGTGGCTTCCTGCCTTTTTGACCATGGAAACTTGTATGGACCCCTTATTCAAAAGCAAGGCTGTCAAAAACATACCACTGCTTAGTATACAGAAACAACACTATTTGAAACCAACTTCTCCCTTTAATGTCTTATAGAACACAGATGTCTTGGCAAGGTTGGCACTAAAAAAACCCCAAGCTATTCAACCAGCTGCTTTGATTTTGTTATGCCTGAACAGTCACACGCCCTGTTGAGAGCTCTATTCTGTTTATGCCTTGAGTCAGTATAAAGCTTTTTGTTGTTTTTTAGCATGAGCAGCAGTTTTTAAATTATTTCTTGTGATACAAAGAAACAAAACAACTCCTGTAGAAATAATTCACCCAAATGAATAAAAATATAAGCAAGTCTAAAAAAATCAGTAAGTTTATTAATAATGTATGAATGTCCACAGACCATATAAGTTGGGTTCTGGTTTTCCAAACCTTATATATATATATAACCAACATATAGTATCTTGACAAATAAAATGAAATTGAACCGTTAATAACTATCCTTGTGCATGCTCCTATCCCGGAGCAAACACAAAGTAGCTTAGCCCATACCTTTACAGGCTACTTTCCATTAAGAACACTGTACAATCATTGCAACTACCTAACTTACAGGCCTTAACTGCATCTGCACCTTAGATTACAAAGGAGTATTATGACCAGCAAGGATGCCTTCCCAATCTCCTAGCAGTTTCCAAGCAACTCACTTGTTAGGAGCAGCATTATTTTCAAAAAGTACCAAGAGAGTCACTACAACATATGTATCTTAAAGGTATCTTCTATGCGCTCTGAAGATGAAACATAACTGTCAGCTTGGAGGCCAATCGATCCAAACTGCTGGAAGAAGGGGATGAAAAACTAGCTGTCCACTGTTTTGCTTTGCCTGTAAATACTGTTGTCTGAGCCATCTTAAGTGTTCTCAAGAAGAACAACACATCTGTGTGATCTTAACATCAGGTAAGTCATCACTGGTGCAGTTACTGTGCTACTGAACTAAAAGCAGAAATTTTTCACTTGACACTGGCATCAGTAAACGTAAAGGAGTAATTTTTTAACAGGTTGTGCTACAACTCATCCTTCATAAATCACATCAAATAGGGAATATTTGCAACAAAATGTTTATTATCATACAATATAAATATTTCTTCTGAATTGTAGATCGTCTTACACATTAAAAATACCCTTAAAGTATATGAGAGAATTTTTTAATGACTTACTCTTTTCCAAGATGATGTTTTTATTACAGTTGTGATAAAAAGAATTGAATATACCTGATCCTGAGAGAAGAAAAACAATTATGGTTAAAAGGAATGGGGTTTTTTGTTTGTTTTGCTTAAATATGCATTCCACAGCCCTCTTCACACTTGATAAGCACGTATGAGTTACTGTCTACTGTTATCGTAAGCTTTGCAAAAAAGTTGGAGGTCATTTACCCCAAAAACTGTAGACCTCATTGTGGCTACACCGAATTCAATGCCTGTAATGATAATACATATTTATCCCACTCAGTAACCTGTATAAAACATTATTGTTAGTGTACAGAGCAACAGAATCTGTACCACCAAAAATAGTTAAGTCAGAAAGACTTTGCAGCATAACACACTTAACAAGTCACAAAAAGGCCAGGAAAATTGTACCACACTTTCAGGCAAACATTTGTTAATCAGCCTTGTCAAATACAACAGGCTAGTCTGCAAGATACCTCAACCCATATTTGCATCTCCAAGAAGGAAAGAAAATATTGGAGAAAGATTAGAAGTCTAGAGCCCTCCCTCTTTTCCACCCACGACTTCAAGGGTAAGATCAGTCATACACACAAACACTCTGAATCAAGACTGGTTGTGCTTTCTACCAGGTGCAGCAGGAGGTACAATGAAAGAAAGAATCCTGGACAGGCACCTCTCCAGCCGACTCAGTGTGCCAACTCGAGAGAGAGACAGGAAAAGCTCTGAGTGAAGTCAGGTGCAACTCCATCAAGTATCATTCTCCCATTTTTTTCCCCCCTACATAATTTAGAAATATTTGCAATTGTGTTGTCCATTCTCAAAGTCATGATGAATGTTTTAAATTTGCACTCTGTTTTACCCTGTTTTTTGTTGAGTGTGATTTTCAGGTAAAAAAAATGGTGACAAATTTTTCATTCCACCACATAGCAAATTACCAAAGAGGGGCATGCTACCGAACACCCCAGCTGCCTATTATATCCTTCAGATTATTCAAGGGGTTAAATAGAAGCACAAGTTCCCAATTCAACGGAAAGGTCCAAGCAGTGAAGTGGTATGACAGGCTAAGAAACTCAGAAATTGTGCCCAGAGAAATTGAGGCCTTTCTGCAGCTGTCTGGATTTCCAGAGGTTTTGCGGCCCAACGTAAGTACCGGCTCACAACGTGTGCAGCAGAAACTCCTACTGGGCCTGTATATGCTGAGGAATCTAGACATTGGCACCCACTCATTATACACATTCTGCAAAATCTTCAAGGCATGCACAGAAACTCCTACAAGCACTGCGTTTGTTACACACTTCCAGACCAACTCTACAGAAAGCCTAGTTCTGCCAAAATTGTCAAACTTGCTACACATGCAGTAATCCTGGAGAACTGATTTAAATGCCCTTTAAGTACACTTATCAGTCAAACTAGTTCCTGGCAAATACTTGCAGGCAATGTCATGTTAGAGAGTCTTACAAAAAGCACGGCGTTACTGAACTGTGTGCTGATGTCAGGCACGTCTTCTTTGGTCTTTAACCACTCCATTCTCTAAGCCACAGCCACATTTGACAGTTGTCACCACCGTTTGGCTAAGGACATTTTCAAATTCAACTTTAAAATAACTTTACCACTCAGCAGATGTCCCACGTGGTGGACTGGGTTTACATGGCAAGGTTTTGGTAGTGGGGCGGGGGAAGAGGGACCACAGGGGTGGCTTTGGCAAGAAGACACCAGAAGCTGCCTCCACATCCGACAGAGCCAGCTCCAATCCCACAAAGGACCCAATACACTTGGGAATATGTTTTTAGTTATAAGTGACTGCTGAATTTGTCTTTGACCTTGGGAGTAATTTTTTTTAAATGATTTTACAATTTCATTTATCATTGAACTTATCATTCATTCAACTTTATCATGAAAATTATCACTTTCATGAACTGGGTAAAGCTCTTCAGGTATGTTCCTTACAATCCCCTTTAAGAAAACACCATAACCACCAGTCAATGTTTTTCATTAAGAAATAGAAAAAATTACACACGTGAAAGGCTAGTGAGAACCCACAGAAGATACGACTTCTCTTAGACAACCTGCAACACTTCAGTGGTATCACTGCTTGAAAACAGCTCGCAGCAGTGCCCTGTGGCCCATGAATGCCTGCCTGGGTCATCACATGGTTAGAGAGATGGGAATCTACTTTATTTATCAGCCTTCAAACAGCAATCCTCCTATCAATCACATCAAGTAACCTTGGTACAGGTGTCTCATCTGCTTCTGGCCTTAAGCTGAAACCTGGTAACTTCCTATACCTACTACGTAGATGTTTCATTAATAACATCGCAATGCTCAGACCTTCCATGCAAGTTCCTTTCTCTCTTTCAGTTTCGGTTAATCTGTTTAGTAAGCTTGCGTGACACCTGGCTGTGGTACCAGCTCACCCACACTATTTGATACGGAAGTTTACAACGTGAGGACTAGAGAGATTTAAATGAATCAAGACTGGGGAGCACAGCAAAAAGCAAGTATCAGACAAACCTATGCAAGCTAAACATAAAGTAATAGTTTCCATTTGCTGTAAGTGATGGCTTGCAGTGAGTAACTACTCTTTTTCTTCCTAAACAGTAATTTAGCTTAAATATGAAACCAAATGTAAAGTTCTGCTAGTTTTATGAAGAGTTGTCTCTTAAAACTGTGAAGTGATTCCATCAGACTTAAAAAACATTTATTTAAAATTATCAGAAAACCAAACGCTGAAATACTCAGAATATAAACAGGAAATAAAATTAACTTACAATTTACTGTCTCGCATAAGAAAAATAAAAAAAGCAAGCAGAGCATGACATCAAGACTGTAATATTTTTAAGTACTGCCTTTAATGAGCATATGGGGATAACCTATTCCTTCATATGCAACTTTAATACTAACATGCTGTTAAAAAATTACAGTTCTTCGTATAAAACAAAAAGAACACTAATATTGAAAAAATAATACTCCATTTTCCCTGACATTAAATTTAATCCCATAGAAATCAGATAATGTAATTTTCTAAAGCCTAGAAGCTTGTCTGGGAAAGAAAAGCTAAATAAGAAACATTAACAGTTACCGGAGAAAGTAAGAAACAGTAAAATTGCAGTTTGCAAAGGAAATGAAAAAAGCAACTGGATAATAAAGTAATCATTGCCTGGCACAGAAACAGAACTACTCCCTAATGAACATCAAAGGTCCCAAAAAACCTTATACTCTCAATACCTTCAGGCCTCAAACAAATTCCTAGTTAAATCTAATGATACATTTTGCCATCTCTGTAAAGAAAGAGAGAAACAAGCCGAGGAAGGCCACATGCTGAAGATAACATGGAAGTATATTCCCCCACCATGTCTGGAGAACTTCGTCTCCCTTTTCATCCCTCTTCCCTTTTCCTTCTCACAGAACTGCAGCATTTTGCATGTCCAACACCACTTGTGGGGCAGATGCCTTTTCGGGTTTTTTGGGTTTGTTTT
>VZTL01020700.1:0-18786 GCA_013400535.1 Scopus umbretta
AAAAAAAAGAAAAATAAAAGCAAGCTTTAAGAGGTCAGAATGTGTAGCCCACCCAGAGCTACTATTCCTGGTGGAAATTAGACCCTGAAGGGCCAGGGTGAAAATCAGGGATAATCCCCATATACGTGTTTCTAATTGGGACAAACTGAAAGTTAGAAAGCTGAGCGAGTTAGCTCCAGCCCATCCCTGGGGACTCCGGGTTTGTTCCCAGCTGGTAACCAAGAGCACAATTATGCAAAGCCTCCTCTATAAACAGATTTCAGTTTATTACGGCCGAACTGGGGGAATCTATTTTTGTCGCCACTTTGTGCAAATGTGTTACCCTTGTGATTTACAGCCAGGTCATTCCGAGTCAGCTGCTTTGGCTGCGGCTGTCGGTGGAAGGTTCTCTGTCTGCCTGGTCCCTCATCCCCTTTGCTTGCCTGCCTGCAGTCGGCTCCCGGGCAGGGGGGACGAGGGGATGTGCCTGCAGCTATTCTGGTAGCTGTGAGTTATGGTGGTGTCATGTGAAGCAAAGAGCCCAGAAATGCATGTCAAATCAAACCAGTGACTAATCATGATATTTTGGTTGTCTTAATGCCTGCCGGGCAGAGATTTATGAGCTTAGAAAATCTTCACGTAATAATCCCGGGGCGCTAATTTGATCTTTGGTTGAGGCTTCCTAACAGAGTGCAAAAAGAGGACGAAAAGGGGGCTGCTGTCCCAGGGGTGGTGAGGTCTAAACTTATCTGAGTTTGAAACACAAGCAAGAGAGGAGAAAAGCCAACACTCCCTTCTCATCTCTTGTCTGCTCAGAGCCATGCACTGGCAGCCACAGAAGGTCTATTTGATCTGCCTGCGGAGCAAGAAGGGTCGAGGACGACGGCTGAGCAGACACAAAGTGCCATTTGTTGGGATTGTCATCTAGCTTTCTCATCTGTCACCTGATGGCCAGCCAAGCAAGTACTCAGCACAACCGTGGACCATTCATCCTTGCACAAGCGACAGAGGCGAGAAAAGTAAGCATCCTACAGCTGTTACGACATTCAGCTGTTTTTTCTATAAAGGAATGCATTGAATTCACTACAAATCTACTAACTGTCCCCCTATGCCAGGCAAGAGACTGATTTTTTTTTTTTTTGGTTGGGCTTTTCTCTAACAGCTGGAGTCTGGTGGGCATTCAAGCAATGGCTGTTGAGTAGAGCAGCTGTTTCAATATCTAATTGCATTTTAGCTTTAATAACTCAAGGAGAAAGCGTTGCGTTGCCTACCATGAGCTACTTCCTCTCCTACTGCAAAGCACACTGCACTGCCGTGCTCGCCCAGTACCAGACCCTGAGATCAGAGGGCTTTCTGTGTGACATTTTGCTGAAAGTGAAGGAAAACGAGTTTCCTGCACACAAGTCCTTGTTGGCATGCTCCAGTGACTATTTTCGAGCCATGTTCAAAAGTTATACCCAAGAGTCTAAAGCCAGTGTAATTCACCTGCAAGTTGTCTCACCCACCGGTCTCCAGCATGTCCTGGATTTCATTTATACTTCCTTGTTGCCCCTTTCCTTTGAAAGCCTGGAGGATACCTTGGAAGCTGCAAGCTACTTGCAAGTGACTGATGCTATTGGCTTGTGCAATCAGTACTTAGTGAACAATCTTGCCTTGGAAAACTGCTGCTTCTCCGCCAACGTGGCCAGGAAGTTCTACCTGCCGGATGCCTTAGCAGCAACAGAAAAGTACATTGTCAAAAATCTCTGGAAGCTGCTGGACTTGGATTTGCCAGGACTGCTCGAGCTGAACTTCAGGTCTTTGCTAGCAGTGGTTGAATCACCAGATCTCCCCATGGTGAAAGAAACCCGCCTGCTGAATCTTGTGCTGCTGTGGCTGAAGCAGGATAAATCCAGGCTGGCTCACGCAAGCAGCCTTTTAGAACATGTAAGGTACGGCCTCATCCCAGTGGAAGAACTGAGAAAAACCTACACACAGTCAGAAGTGCCCCTCTCCTCAGGTATTAAGTGCTTGATCATTAAAGCAATAAGTTACCATATGTCTGTTTTCAAACAGCCTGTCCTCCAGGATAAGTCCACCACACTGAGGAACCAGAAAACTCGGATCATTCTGCTTGGGGGAGGGACAGCAAGCGAGGGGCTCATCACTGATGTGGTGGCCTTCGATGTTTACAATCACAAATGGCGAGCTCTCACGCAGATGCAGGACAGGGTGCAGAACCACAGCGTGTGCGTGGTGGGGAACTTCCTCTACGTCTTGGGTGGGGAAATAGAAAGTGGTGCTCCGGGTGAAGCGAAAACCAAAAAGATCTTACGGGTTACAAACAAGGTCCACCGTTACGATCCAAGATTTAACACGTGGACCCAAATCACGGGCATGCTGGAGAAGAGATGCCAGTTTTCTTGTTGTGTCCTAGGCAAGGACATCTTTGCCATTGCTGGAAGGGGCGAGGATGGGTCACTGCATTCATCTGTGGAAGTCTACAGCATCAGCAGGGACAGATGGACGAAGGCCAGGGAATTGCCATGCAAGATACACGGCCATGCCAGTGCCATTTGCAAAAATACTATCTACATCTCAGGCGGCAAGTACTCAGACCCAGCCAACACAAGCAAGGACGTATATTCTCTGAGCTCGCTTGAAGGGCAGTGGATGAAACAAGCCCCAATGAGCATTGCTCGGTTTGGGCATCAGATGGCAACAATCAGAGAAGCCATATTCACCTTTTTAGGATTATATGAACCATTCTCTGAAATAGAAAGATACGACCCTGATCAAAACCAATGGACTCGGTTAAGACCGCTGATCTATGATCGATTTTGCTATGGCCTGGCAGTGGTAGAGGAAACGGCTCTTCTGATCGGGGGAAAGAAATGGCAAAACTCACAGGAAGTCCCCACGCAAGACGTGGTCGGCTACGACATCGACAACGATGGCTGGGAAGAGATCTGCAAAGCCCCCTTGCCTTGGTGTGGGCTGCAGTGCGCGGTGCTGCAACTCTCTGAACTGGCCGATGAGCAGGACAGCGACAGCCAGCAGAAGAGGCCACCGAACCACTGAGCTCATGTGCTGTGGAGTAATCACCCCAGGAGATGAGCCAGCAGGGGGGTCCTGGAGAAGAAGAGGAAAATCGCGATGGCGCTGAACATGACAGAGTGCAGGTTTTGCTTTGATAAGCCGAACGCTTGGTGGAAATAGGCAAGAAAGTCTGGCTCCAGCATGGGAAAAGGTGCTGGGATTTATAAATTTATATGGAAGCCAATCTCACTGAGGAAGGATGTAGCAAGCAGCACGTTTAGAGGCAATGAGCGAGAATTGTAATCCTTGACTTTTGAAGAAAAATACCTAGATAGCAATTAATAGGTGTTGCAAGTCAGATTTTCCAAAGGTTAAAAAATATAATCCGTCTTTTCTGTTTTCTTAATCAGAGGTAATTTTCCCAGCTGGTAAGTGCTGTTGAATTTTTATGCTATGGATAAGCAAAATGAAAGTGAGACGTATAAAGGCTAGAAAATTGATGCCTAGGAGAACTGATAATAAGTGCTGCCAAGGAAAAGGTATTATTTGATATGCTACATACTAGGCAAGAATGTCTGAGCTAACCAGCATGAAATTACTGGACAGAAAGCATGGATTTTTTTATATGTAGACTCAGTTATGGCCGTAAGTTAAAACAGTGGCTGTTTCACAGAAGTCACTTCTCTCTGAGCGGCCTTTTTTGTAGGATGCCTTTTGGATGCTTATTTTGTGTTATTTTGAAGACGCACACTACCAGCACAGTACGTTTCTTTTGTATCCAAACCTTATGTTAGTTTAGATGGCCAGAGCTGAATGGGCATACTTATCATTAGACTCTAAGAAACATGTTACAGGAGTTGCTGTAACTAATGCCTTAATACTTACCTCGGTAGCATATGCTGCTTTATCGTACCTGGACATAATGGTAAAATTGTTCATAGCTGTTGAACTAGTACGTGAGACAATCCTGCAGTCAAGAAAGGTTTACTTTCATCAAAGAGTACGATGGGGAGGGAAGTGATGGAAGGTTTTCAGAAGTCTTTATTCAGTGTCTGCCTACATTCGAAACAGCAATTGTCTTACTTCTTTTTGGCCGTGTTGGCAGAATTCGAGGGCACAGATTACGCGGGTACCTTAAGGCACATGGATCTGTGGAATGCAGGCAAAATGGTCAGAAGCCGCAGAACCACTGTGGTACGGAGTAAAATGAATCTTGAGCCACAAATGTTCATTTAAAAGCTAAATTTATTGTACTTCATTTTACAGTGTTCCCTTTCTAGGCTGAGAGTTAATACAATAAAAATATATATAGAAGAACATTTAATAGTTTTAAAAGAAGGCAGCACAATGGATAGGACACGTGTTCTTTGTCACTAGACTAGCTTAAAAAACTGTACTGTTTAATTTTCACCTTTAAAGCAATCAAGCTGACTTTACTAATGTAAAGTGCAGGCAGAATAGCTGTTGCATAGCAACAGATCGAAGTCTTCTGAACTGCCTTGGTTTTGACAAGGAATCAACTACACAATGTGCATATACATCCATCAGATATAAAGAATTTTTTATATGAATATATTTACTTTTGGTCCAGTAAAACAATAGCAAGAGAATCTAAATGCTTGGAACAATAGCACGATCCATTTCAAGTCAAGCATTTTTTAAGGGAAATTTACAAAAACCTCACAAATTTAATATACAAGTCAGTACCCATGCAGTAAATAAATGTCCAGTTTATACAAACAATATTATTCTAATGGTACAAATATTACACTGGATCTAGAATTCTATACAAATGTTAATACATGATTTGTCATCTGTATCGACTTGAATATAGGACTACTGAAAATGGGCTACAGAAAGGCCACTCTTCTATACAATTGTGCAAAATCTGCAAAACATTTGCAACCCAAACACAGTAAAATAACAAGAAAGATTGAAAGAGGGGGAGAAAGAGAAAGAAAGAAAGACAGAAAGAAAGACAGAAAGAAAGACAGAAAGAAAGAAAGAAAGAAAGAAAGGAAGGAAGGAAGGAAGGAAGGAAAGGGAGAAAGAGAGAAAGAGAGAAAGAGGGGAAGGCAAAGAGAGAAGAATAAAAAGAAAGAGAGAAGGAGAGAGAAAATAAATCTGTCCATTCTTTCCTTCATCCCTTCATGGATATAACTGCCAGGAAATATCAGAGCTCATAAAGTTTGAAGTACATTCACTGAGCTGTACAGGCAATAGTCTGAAGTTGGTTAAGAGTACAACCCACTGTAAAAAGTATAGAGGAGGCTTTCCCCTTTCACATGAGCATTATTAAATCATGTTGTGATTCCTAACTTATGCAGCAAAATACTGAAAAGCAGCAGAAATATTTTGTCATGCTCTGATCACTTTTCAAAAACAAGCCCATAAAAAGTAAAAACGTGATTTAAGATTTCCCTCCCACTTTCCTATTCCAGGTATGCGCCTAACTCTAAGCAGCTATTTCTACTCATATTCACTGGGCCGTCTCCAGCACATCTCAAATCTCATGGAAGTTTGGCTTGTGAACTCAGCAGAACCCAGAGACATCCCTTCCCCTTCAGAAGCAAACCAGAGGCTTTTTTACTTCTCAGCTATATTTCGGGTTCTGTGCTCAGCTCTGCTCCCATCACACACTTTCCCTGCATATGATACGGCCAAATTTCACAGCTCAGAATACACATAGGAGACTACTTGAAAAATCCTATTCATTCCTTTTCAATTGTGGGAATTTTCAAAGCCGCTCAGATTCGGAGCATTTTGTTGGGAAACTTTTCTACTGCTGCTTTTCTGGGCAAGAGAAATGCCGCTGTCAAGGACGTTCAAAGTCTACATTTTCTCTTTTGCAAAATCTGCACATTATACTGATACCCTCAGTACAAAAGCAGCATAAATGACAGTACTGTGACCAATTTTTTTAAAAAACAACCAAATGCGATGAAGAGAAATAGAACACATAATTTGGTCTTAATTAGAGTATAAACCAGCATCCATTTGCATGGGTGGTAAACAGCAACAGGCTTTAGAAAAGGAAATAAGACTAACCTTTTGATACCTAAATTCACATTAGTCATTTCTGTCTGATGATTTTCAACCTTTTGTGTCTTTGATAAAACTGAAACACAACCACCGCGTCACACTTTTTCCCTGTTATTTAAGAAAACTCCTAGAGTTTCTCATTAAATATAAAAATTGGTTTTCTCCTGCCACCAAAATAGTACCTGCACTCCAAAAATGCAATGCAATACTGGAATTATATAATATAAAATATCATTGTAAAAGTGACCTTCAATAACAAAACCTTTAGCTTGTGGAACTTCCTGCGTGAAGGCCACAGTCTTCCAAAAATGCTTTTAAATACTTTTCTTTAATAGCTAAAATCATGTTTGTTATTTCACAGAAGGTAAACACAAGCAGAGCATTGGTAGCGTATAAAATATACAAATCCTCATTAAAGACGCGGTATTGTTGACCATTGAAGGTTTACTTCACACAGCTGAGTAACATTAAAATATAATTTACTAGAGCTCCCACATATTGATATAAAAACTACTTTATGCACGTAAGTAAAGGGCTGGAGTGTAGCAAACGGACAAAAAGAGAGACCTTTATACATGCGTTTCAATGTAAGAGTGAGTGTGCGCTAAGGAGGCTATGAGTGCATCAACCTCAGATGAGCCATTAAGAGAGTCCCTCGGGGTGCTGCTTTGATAGATGTCCATGAAGAGATCAAGGTACATTTGTTTCCATTCTTGAAAGTGTCTAGACGTCAAAGCTGGATTATCCAGAACTTTATCAATAATGGCTACTTCTCCTTCCCTGGCCTGTGAGAGGAAAGGAACAAGCAAAGCGTCAATGCGAGTGATGAGTCACTGGCAAAATCAATCACATGGGTGGAAGGAGAGAACAGGGGGAACAAACTCAAGCCACGGAGCCCCTAAAAGCAGGGGGACTATCTGACTGCTATACGACCACTGGCGAACAGGAGCCCTTCCTACAGAGCATCACACATCACCCTGCGGGGCTAGGGTTTCCCTCGCCTTGTCCAGCATCCTCAGAAATAGGCCCTATTCCCCCTCCTCGCCCCTTGTTCAGCTCAAGAAAAAGCAAGCCCTGTACTGTTTACTATTTGCTTGCATTTCTCAAGATGGGTTTCACACGACAAAGTGCCATCTGTTTGCTCTTCTTGATCAGCATGAGAACTGCTGCGTGGGTGCGTGGGATGCAGGCAGATGGCCTCTCGCCTGCCAGCAGAGCTAAGCCTTTTTTACCAGGCTTGTCATGGCGACATCCGAGTGCTACATTGCAAAGGCTTGTGCAAGGACCCCCATGTTTGTGGTAACTCATCTTCATTAAAGATCCAGTGTATGCGATGGGCTGGCTGGCTGCAACCTCCTCCTACCACTGCAGTGGCAAAGAGAAGGCAGAAATGGATAAAATCTAACATAGCTGCTGGTATCCCCTTACCCATCTTTGGGGCAGGCACGTAGCTGTATCATAATCACTGGCCAGTGACTAGTTTATCAAGAGACAACAGGCAGGCGGTACAGGTCAGAGTAAGCCTCTGATAAACCCGTAGCCACTTGCGGTTGTTGCAAGCGGTGGAAACTGTATGCAACAGGCTTAAGCCTTGGAAACACATCTAACAAACACATTTAACACACAGGTTTCCAGCACTACTCCTCTGTGTAGGTATCTTACGGTCACCAGCAACCTCTCCTCTATCCTCCCTGCCAGATGGGTTTCATGCCTCTCATTGCTAATTCACATTTTCCATGTCCATGCTATGAGTACGTCAAATCTTCCTGGGGAGCACGTTAAAGGGAAAGACTAAGCTGTGTCAGCCCATGTGGGTGGGAGAAGATCAGAAGGGTCAGAGATGTCACCCATAAGCAGTAGGTTGAAAGCTATTTTTCATGCTTTGCAAACAGTAGCTAATTAATGCTGTGTGCTAGAATACTCATTTTCAGAAACGGAGGTGCAAGCCAAGAATGATCAGTGGAAATGACACCATGGGAACTCCTGATTACCATATCTCTGCTTGAACTACCATAATCTGCTTCTCACAGATTGTGGCTGGTACCCACACCTCTGCACTACCAGCCAGGTAGCTCATACTCACGGGCAGGAGAATGGTTTTGTGTTGTGTTGCAGGAAAGAGAGCAGAGGGGTCTTTCATTAAGGACTTAGATGATAGAACAGAGAGCCTATGGACGACAAGAGCTAGAAGCAATTTGGAGGGCTGTCTCAGGCGACTAATAATTTGGATAAATTCAAGGAGAGTTCAGAACATCAACTCCAACAGGCCAGTGCAACTGGCTGCATTCAGGAAGGAGAAATCAAAGGCACTGATAAAAAGCAAGAGTAACTGATCAGGTGACAGCAGTAGCTACTGGTAGATATGACTACCAGCAGTATGGCAGAGGTGGAGCTCTGGGCTATAACGGAGCTAGAAACTCATCACGAGTTACCATGATGCCATTGCAAACAGGCACATGTCACTCTACACTGTTGCTGTACACAAGAAACAGCAATTATCTGTCTTTGGCACTTGCTGCCACTGCGTTTTCAATTATTGGTGTCATGTACGTTAAGAATGATTTATACTAATCAAGGGCCAAAGAAGAACGGTGACAGGTTTAGAAAATATGGCTCCTGGACAGAGAATGAACCAATTGTGTTTGCTTGGTCCAAAAGTAAGAAGTCCCAGAGAAGCATGAAAACAGGCATCCGCCAGGACAAGGGGAGGCACTGTTTTTGGAATTCTCTAGGGGAAAGCAATTCCATTTGTAGGAAACCATTGGCTCCAGGTAGCTGAAGGTATCAATAAAAGCTAACAAGACAGACAATTAAGCATGGCAGCAAGCTTAACCACAGTTTTGGTATGAGTGATCCCACGATAACGCAAAAGCACAGATACACTGTGAGCCTCCTGCCACCCTGACATGTCTGAGACTACTGTGAACTTGTTCCAGTTTCTCGTGCTGTAGAAGTCATGTGGAAAGCCTGTGTATCTTGACTTTTTCTGCCAGCCTCCAATCCTGTAAAGACTCACATACCCAGATAATACTACAAGTAGTAGTTGCCTTCAATGAGATGATACAGTGTGAAAGTTAAAGCTTGAGTAAGATTTTTTCAGGATGGGAGCCCCACAGCATGAAAATAATATTGCTTAAATGCTTCTCTAGGTGATGGAAAACTAAATTAATTAATGTTGATAAAGCCCTCTTTGATGAAAGCTGTTACAAAATCCACTGTACAATTATCTAGTGACTTAAAATGTGGTAATTTAATATAGTTAACAGGGTCCCTGGGGAAATGCAGCATATTGTTTGCCAAAATCTCTATCAGGACAGAATTGAAACTGCTGTAACAAACAAAGCAGCTGACAGGGAGGCTAAATGAGCTAGGGTACATTTAGAATAACCATAAAAATCTTCAAGTCTGTCATTACCACTATCTATTTATTTAATCAATCCTACTGATTAAATACAATGATCCTATCAGCTTATGCAGAAAGCAAGTACACAGTTTCCTCCTGGAAAAGCTCAGCAATTGGAAAATAATCAAGAGTTGTAAAAGATACCGCTCCCTTCTGAAAGGCCGGCTTTGCTTAACTTTGGACTTCGGCAATTACAGAGTGAATAGGTTTGGGTAAATGAAAATGTGCAGGGACAAGAAAGGGATTAAGGTCTCCTCTGATAATTTGGTGTCAAATTCTGTTAAACTAGCTAGAGGAGGGGCAGCTGACTGAGATTTTTATCTGTGCAGAAATAAAAACTGATCCCCTCACTTTGACTGCTCTCCCAAGGCACATTTTTCTCTGCTTTGTGAACAGCTTTTCCCCATGTCTCCCTTGCTTGTTTCGCACATGAGGTTCAGCCTGGACTCCAGCTGCGCACAATTAATCTCCGAATACAATACAGTCCGATCCGACCCCGGGGCAGGAATTTTCCTCCCTCTTTTATCTCACCTTTAAAGTGCTTTTCAGAATTCGCAGCTGGTGCAGTTTTTCATTGACTACTGGATCGCTACATCTCTTTATAAAAGATTTCTTATACTCCAGCTTAGTGGAAATCCGGTGTTCTCCTAAAGGAGACAGGCTGGCCTGCTCCAAGGCTCTGTACAAATCTTGCAAGGAGTCTGCTGTTTTTTCCTCTATAGTTTCAACTGTAATGAGAAAAAGGAGGGGGAAAAAAAAAGAAGAGGAAAAAATAGAGAAAGGAACAATGTATCATTAACATGATTATATGAAGATCTATCAAAAATCTTTGCAAAACCTGTAACAGGTTTAAACTGGACCATAAGGAGAACATTTCACACCTGCTAAATTCCAGAAAAAAAGTGCTGTGTTTGTAACTGCTCCTTCTCGCTAAATATTGCCTTCAGAAGAAAGGGAGAGAAACTTTCAAGAATGTAAAGTCTTGACCCATAAAGAGAGAAGAAGAAAAAGAAAAATAGTGCAAGGTGTAGTAATATTACAGTGACATACTGTCAGAAATCAAATCTCTAGTATTACAGTTAAATATGCCGGTGACTTTGTTATTACAAGGAAAGGAAGCCCTGGAAACATCCCGCTGAGGAAGGTGATCAGGGATCAGATCTCAGCCTGAGAGCACTGATACAGCATTTAAGATTATGTTTACGATGGTGGCCTTGACATGACATGTCATCTTCCTTCCTAGAAAAGTCCATTTCTTTTTGTCTCTTATTTTTGATACGCAAGAGCGTTGTTCAATAGTGAGTAATACCGTCACTTGCGGTGTTTTTGTACTCTACTCTTACCTGAAGGTTCAGCAGCAGACTGCGACTGGACGTAAGAGCGCATTCATGACAGCCTACCCAGCAGCATGGCAAACCAAACCAGAGCTATTTGAGTTAGAGGTTTATTTATTTACTTATCATAGATTTCAAAACACTTGTTCTAGCTAGTACTGGGAGCATTTTAAAGGAAAAAAATCAACAAGAGAGGTTTTGCTTCTCTAAAAACAAAATCAAGGAAAGGTTGGGGATGAAATGTTACTCTAATACGAGCATTCGAAATGCTTCATTTAGAAAGCATCAAAACATTTCAACTTCTCACATACCATTTCTCCCAGAAGAAACTGTTTGATGCCTCTGTAGAAACTTGGGAAGTGCCAGGGTTAGCTGAATGCTGACCAGGAGGAGCCAGGGCAGCCCTGGGGGAACAGCCAGCTGGCGGGGCAGGCAGCTCCAGCACTGCTGCCCCTCGCACACCGACACACCTGTACGCACAGCAGCTGGCCACCACCTGTGCACAGGTCTCCAGAGCCCTTGGAACCCTCCCACCCAGTCTTGGCTTTCATAGTGGTGTATGTTTCCCTGGCCCAAGGTGCCCATGTCCTCAGGATGCTTTCACGAACGCTCTTGCAAGAAGGCTACAGCTGTTTGCTCTCAGGCGTTACTTTTATCCCGTGACTGACCCTCCACCAAGACACAGCCATCTCCACTGGCTGGAAGGTCAGCACATGCTAAAGTACCTGTAAATAGTGAACCTCAGGATCCTCAGGTGTTTAGACGTTTTTTTACTGAGCACCAATGGGGAGGACAGATAGTGTTTAGAAATGACATTTCTAGCCTACCAGGAGCTACCTGAGGCAACCTCCCATTCAAGCCCCTATCATGCAGTACAGCAACTACTCACCTCAGGCTCAAGCAAGAACTCCAGAGACCCAAATCTCCGCACTCCATCACAAAAAGTGTTTGCATTTGTACAGATCTTTACACAACCAAAGAATTTTGCAGTCAGCGACTAATTTAGCTATGTCTCTCATCAGTTTAGTCCTCTGCCCTTTTTAGGAGGTAGTCGTTTTCAAAGCACTCATTTTTTTTAAGAGATATTAAATTGAAGGTTTGAGGCTTTTTATTGATGGAGGTGTTGTGGGTCTGTACAGAGCTCCCCAAATCCTCCCATCGTGTGCTACCCTGCTTGGAGAGCTACGTTCATCACTGTAAAGGGGCAGCCAGAACTTCAAGAAAAACAGAAATAAAATGCATTTCTCTTTCTTGTTGATTTCTTTCTTATTAAGTAATCTAATTAAAGGGCAAAACATTCAGTAGCTGAATAATTAAAGATTGGTTTAAATCCCTCATGATCTTCATTTTTATGCTTTCTTAAAAAGTCCATGCAGCGAGATCAGATGTTTGGGATCTCTCTACTGGTTCATATTGCTGAACACTGAAGTCTACCAGTCTGACAGCTGGGGAATGGGAGTGATTTGCTAAAGGGCAAAGGGAAAAAAAAACCACAAAAACCACCTTGATCTGACAAAAGAGTATTTTATATCTCTTTCTCTCTTTCTGTTTTCCCTTGTTATGCAAGGCAAAAAAGATCTTTCATTGGGTCTCTTTTCCCCAGCAGCGTTACCACATTGTACTCCCGGGGGATTAGCACAGGGACAGTCTGCTGAAGAAGCAAGCCAAGTGCTTTGACTCCATGTCATCTGAATTTACTTTCCTAGAGTGATCTAGAGCCTGGACCAGCAACCAGCCACCACATCCAGGCTTCCCATTGAAAATCCACAGCTTCCTGAAACATGAAGGATCCCCACCATGGAGAAGGACAATGTTTGGGTTCAACCCTGAGGTTCAATCCTGAATGACAAGTGCCTTTAATGAGCCTGGAAGGCAGCATGGCCCATGTGGGTTCAAATGCCGGGCTGGGGGGCTTGCGCTGGCCACCTGCCCTGAACCGCTGGCTTGGCGGTCTGCACCGGCTGGTGCTCCTCCAGGATCACCTCCTCAGGCAGGCCCCCACCGCTCAGCATAGGCCTCAGAGGGACTGTGGATGGGGGATTTCTACCGTCGCCCCAAATGGGAACAGCTCTGAGGCTGCATGGGAAGAGGCGCAGGGGCAAGATGCAGGCAGGGTTAGGCAGCAGAGCACTGACGGCAGGTCTTTGAAATGCATCAGCACATCACCTCCACCCGCAGCTGCCTCCCCATGGCTCTGTCACCGCCTCCGTGCTGTAGCTATGAACACTGTGTAGAAAAGGGGACGGGATTTGGTATAAAGGAAAGAGCAGGGAAGGAAAACAGTAGGTCCCTTCCCTTAAATGTCTCTCTGCTGCTGAGGCCGGGGGAGCTCAAACAGGGCAAGACGCCGCCTTGTTCCGCCCACGGTGGGGGAGAGGGCGGCGGGCGGCATGCTAACACATCCCAAACCCTTAATATTTTCCAGCGAAACAGTGAAGGTGGTGGTACTGCTGCTCTCAATGGCTCTCAGTAGGCGGGAATGAGATTATACATGAATCTCCCCTCCCTCACCCTTCTGCTAAAGGCTTTGATTGATTTCCTGTAGGTGTTGGTGAAACCCTTGGCACCGTAAAGCATCTGAGGTAGTTGATTAGATATACAGCTGAGCTTAAAACATATTTTCTTTTTTTAAACTGGTGGATTTATATGCGAGTCATGCTCTTACAGCAGGGCTGTCTCCTTAAGGAAGAATAAGGCCTCAGGTAATGTCTTATTTAAGAAGAAAACGTGGCTCAATGGTATTTGCAGATGACCTCAGAACAGCAGCCAATACAGCAAGCTGTTTTTCACCTTCACTTGGCTGCTGAGTCACAGGTTGCATCTCCCCGGCTGCCCTCTTTCTCCAAATACACTGTTGGGTAGCTGTTTCCACATCCTGCTAAAAAGAAGGGTCTCTTCTCTGAAGCGATAGTTTTGTCCCCTGCCCCACCCAAGCCTGAACAACTCTGCAACTCTGGAGCAGAAATAAAGCTGCATAAACTCTGCAGCACACAGGATCTAAATTCAGAACCATACCTTCCAAATACAAGAATACACAGGAACCAAATTTTGTAAGAATGAAGCTTCTGCTGTGTCTTCAAGTGAATGCAAAGCCATTTGCATTAAATTCAGGAGATAAAGAATACATCAGTCTAGTAAATGGTGTGTTATTATTTTTCATTATTCTGCTTTCCTCAAGGAAGTTTCTGAAATTTTTGTACTGTGCCCTCGCTTCTTAAAATGCTGTAAATATTTGTATCTACTTTTACATTTTCTCAGGAGAGGGAGCTGGAGATTGTGGCTGGGTGGGTGAATCTAAGAGGTCAGGAATGGTTTGGGTTGTTGGCATTCAGGAAAAACTGGTGGGATTTCTCCCACTGTGCTGTCATTTGTTGTTGAAAAGAGCATGCTGTGAGCTCCATGATGTACTAAGTGTAACCACCACCTGGCTCCATTGGGCTATTCATCTTTCCATTATTTCCCTCTTATAATATACCAAGATCCTAAAAGCAATAAGTAAGAACATTAGGCACTTGAGTGAAAAGTGACCAGAGAGAAACGGTTAACATTGGTATTTACATGGATCAAGAGGTGATCGGTCCATGTAAACAGATGATTCAGGAAGATGGTACTGAATTAGGGCCATGCAGAAGGTCACCGTTGCAACCCAGCTGGCTAACACATCGCTCTCTGAACGCAGAGAATCTCTAGGCACACATTTCATAAATCTGCTCTAAATATATGGCATAGCCTCTAGTAATTTTCAGTGGAGGTTCCTGTGCTTCCGTGACTCACTTTGCCCGTAAAAGCTCAAGCCACTGGAAGCTTGCATGGATTTCCCCTTTCAGTGAGATAACCACAGGAACCAGTGGCTGCACTGGGGACTATCAGCACACATAACTGCCCATGCAAGGAGAGTACAACACAGTTATTCATAAATTTTGTCACCCACTGTGCTGACACCCTTTTCAAGGGTTGAAGCTCTCCTTTGAGGCCCCTTTTGTACTTTGCCAGCACCTCCTAATGCCACCCAGGTTCTTCCCATCATCTTCAGACTCCTCGTCCTGACTGACGGACAGTGCTGCTGCCCTGATAGCATTTTCCGTTTTCCTGCTATCCTCTTTGCCGTTTGCTGCCTTCACAGCTCAGTGACGTGCTTTTCTTTGCTGTGCAAGTCCTCTCATGCACGCCTACTCCTCTACTTGCAATTAGCCCTGCATTTGAACAAAATCACCACCCTCTGCAAACCCTGAGAAAGCTGAGCTGCTGCAAAGTCTGTGACAGAGAGCGAACAAGGCACAAAGTCAGAGTGAAATCCCTTGGCTCCACTGAAATTTAAACTCCCATTTTCATTCCTTTTGGTGAGCTCACGTTCTCTGGCAGAGGAATCAGCTCAGCTCAGCTTTCTCAGGATCTTAAGGAGGCAATTTTGTTAGAATACATCACTAATTACATTATTAAACAGCTGCCATATGTTATTTCCCCCCTACAAATCCCACAGATTTGCTTCCAGTTTGAGAGTTATACCTTTCCGCTTCACCTTTCGCACAGAGGAGGCATCTACCTAAAGCCTCCCAGAACTTTCTGTGAGTGTCAGTAAATGCTCCACCAAAACAGAGAGCATCCCTGGTCTCTGGGAAATGGTCTCTAGCTAGATAAAACAGGCCCTGATGCACAAATCTTTGGATTGTGGGTTTGTTTTTTTTTTTTTTTGCCTTCTTGGCCCTGTTGTGTCTATGGTGGGAACAGAGAAGCTTGTCTGCTGCAAGCTAACTAATAAGTGATATAAACCCAAGACCGACAAAGCGTATTGTAATCTTCCTATGCCACAGCATGTTGGCTGTGCCATGTCTAACTAACAGGTTTCTCAAAACCCTCCTGGTCCTGTAATGGTTTCACTGGTAGGCAGTGCGGCAGACAGATGTCTGCTGATCCCTCGTGGAGGGGAGGCCACCCGTGGCAAGCTCTTGAGCCCCAGCTCAGGCTATCTGTCAGCCCAAGTGTGCTAATGGGCAGGCCAGGGCAAGGGATGTAACCTGGCCACAGGGTCCAACAGCCTGGCTGGGCTTGTAAATCCCAGGGAATGGTTAGGAGAAAGACAGAAAGGATCTCCCTATGTTTAAGGGGAAAAAGCAGAAGGGTGGAAGGAGAGTAGATGCGGGGATAGCAGGTGGGGTGGGGAGAGAAGAAATCCTCCGAAGAAGTAGTTGTTGGTTTCTCAGTGCAAGGCTTAAATCCATCTTTGCTGCTGTTCAGGTTAATCATTAGAGTCCAAACTGCACAAGAGGGAGACATATCCAAATGTGTGATGCAAAGAATCAGGAATTACAGTCATTTTTTTACACTGTTTGGATGGCTGGCAGGCAGACTAAGCTAGGTATTTCCTTTCCCCGCAGACTACAAGCTAAAAGGAACAAAATGGTGAAATCAATGAACGCTTTACAAGGAGATGGTGTCTGCACAGCTGTGTGCTGCGTATGAGGTCAGCCCTGCACAGGTATGGGGGGGGCCACAGTGACACGGAAAATCAGCTCCTGGTAGGAAAATGCTACAAGTCACATCCCCGATTACGGAGAAAAGTAAGAAACAACACAGTGTTTAAGCCTGGCACAGTGCAGCAGGCAGGAGGTGCAACAAGATGCAGTTCAGGTCTACATGGAAGCCAGCTGCTAATCACCTGCTCTGGGTGTTACAGAGCAGATTTCCCTGTTAAAGCACAAATAGAAACCCCTGTCATCCCTTACGCCACATTATGGCAAAATCAAGGCCTGACAGGGCATGTGAGTATGCCTGTGCATATATATGTATATAAGTACACGTATACATATACACATGTATATATTAATGCTTTCCAGGAGTGAAGAAAAGTTTAAGCAAGCCGAAGAAAAGCTAGGGGCTTCTTGTGCAGTGCCTAGCCCTTGCAACCCTTCTCTCTGTTATTCCTTCCCTTTGCTTGCCCTTTTCTGATTCGTGTAATCTTCCATCCTTTCTGGCCCCGTGTACCTGAAAGTGCAGGATTTTTCCCAAAGTCTTGAGTCAAAAACTGGAGGAGCAGTGTTTAAATACAAACTTTGGTCTATGTGTTTACTGAAACATTAGTGACTGGAGGATCAGAAAACAAGTATTAAATTTGCAGTTTATACCATTTTTTCCTCTAAAGACTAAGTATTTTTGGGTTCCCAGGACAGTTGTACACAGTGTCTATTCTCTCCTCTTATGTAAACCTGCAGGCAAAAAAGCTGTTCCCTAGAGAGGGTGTTCACTGAAAGCACCGACACAACAGAGCTCTGCAATACGGCTGCAGTTTTCCCATCAACGGTATGAGGCTGCCCCTCCTCTCACATGCATGAGCATAAATTGGTTTCTTGAAATAAAGTGAACTGTGCAGGCAAGTGGAAAACTCGTCTCCCATAGGACAGATTTCTGAAGGTATTTCAGGCATTTTCTACTACAACCAAGTTCAATCAGAAGCAGTTAGGAACCATAACGGCTTTTAAAAGATCTAACCCTAGCCTTTGTAAGGCCTGAGAGTCGCTAAACCTTTGCTGTGGCACCAAAGGTCTAATTCTTTTTGTGAACTATTTATGGCACTAGTGGTTTTCTTTTTGGATGAGCGGATCCCTGCGAATCTCTCTTCCTCTGAGGTCACCTTTCTGGTGAGATTCGAATGACAACCTGCCTCCACTTTGTCACGGCCTTGTGAGCCACCGCTGCCCTGCAGACTGCAGTTTGTGAGCTGGCAGGCTGAAGCGTGTTCAGCCTCCGCGGGACACTTGAGCTGGTCTTACTAGAAGTCTCACGCCCACGTCAGTCACCTCTCTTCAGCCTTCCACACAACTGGAATTGCTTTTTAAAACCAGCTGACGCTAAAGTCGGCATTAGAACAAAAAAAAATCGATCCTCGAGGTGTCTCCCTGCAGACCTGCGTTGTTGTGCTGACAGTAACATTCAGGCATTTCCAACATTCACTTAGCAATGAAGTATGGGTTCCAGCAAATGGGTTAATATGTTAGTGAGAGGGGAAAACACAGGCAGAGGGAATAATTATCTCGCTCTCTTCGTGCTGCCTCTTGACAACTCTTACACACCTCGAATGAGCATCAGGAGAAGCTCCCCATTTGCTCCCAGCCCTGCTGTTTCGTGAGGTTATATTGGTGGGCTGTGATTTCAGAGCGAGCATAAGAATGAAGACGAAATAACTCCAAAGCTTCCCAAAGTAACAGGGAACTCTGATCAGCAGCAGAACTTTTTGACAGCAGTGGTATTTGGACACGGTTAAGCTCATTAAGTTGCTTATGAAGGCACCAGTTTAACCTTCATCTGCTGAACAGGTTTTAGTGACTCTTTGGGAGAATTTTAACAACATGAAATAGGATATCCTGACATTGTTCTGTACCACACGTTGATATAAGTGCTGTTTAATTTTACCACAAGCTACCGATGTGGAAGTGAAATAAACAGAGCAATTACATTTTGATGGTATGCTTCCCCTCAGTCCCCATAGTTGAGAAACAATGAAACTTCGCGTATTTATGAGGTAAGCTGGGAGCTGAAGCGAACTGGGTAAATTGCTATACGTCTGTGACTTTTAAATAGGACAAGGAGGTCCCTACGGATACATCTCGCAAGCAATCTATGGAAGCAATTACTCCTTCAGGAAAATATTTTTTCACAAACCTAAGCTGTTACGGCACACGAAGTTGTGAAAGGTTAAGTGACAAACGATATGGACCCAAGTGAGATTACTCACCAGTCAGAATCAAGCCACAGTCACGCTTGTGCAACAGCAATGCCTGTCAAGGTTTGTGGGCTTGATACCTGAAAGCAAGCCTGAACGGGAGGGGTATGTACTCCTGGCAAGCAACACCCACCGAGAAAATGAACTCTACCTCAGTCTACATCCCAAGGTTGCTTATTTATATGAAAATGTAACACTAAGAGTGAAATTTTCAGAAGCACTTACATCACTTAGGAATTGCAATCCTACTTTCAACATGAAAGAAAAATGGTAAATTACTGGGGGGGGGGGGG
>VZTL01020700.1:18814-79521 GCA_013400535.1 Scopus umbretta
GGGGGCAGATTAATTTAATAGCCATCTCAGTTACCTCTGTAATGCACTGTGGTCTGTTGGGGAAGCACCTCCCGAGGCATTAATGAAAGGGGCCTGAAATACTTCCAAAAACGTTATCCCAGAAGATGTCATATTTATTCAGATATTCAGATTTATTATTGGATTTATAATTGCACATGTTGAGATAGCTGCACTGATTAGATTCCAGACTAATTAATCTGCACCCTGGTTTACATGTTATTTATGTGGGGCACGACACTGCCAAGTATTAAGCACCCCCCTGTCAGCTGCTGAATGCCCATCACACCACCATGGTCTGTAAGCACCGCACGGAGTTCAAAGTACCTTGGAGAACAAAAGCTATTACCGTGACGGGAGAAATGCAATACCATGTGGCTTTTCTAGACGTTACTTATGTTGTCAGGTGTCATAATGAACTTGTGAACACGTATGCACCTTAACATAACGCTCTCTCTCAAAACTGGCACGAGAGTCGTCACAGAAGAAAGGTCCGTTCCCCATCCATTGGGCAGAATGTGTTTGCACACAAAAGAAACAAGAGAAAGGAAATGAACATCAGCCCTGACAGACAGTGGTTACGCAAAGGCAAAACTGAAAATTTGCTGGCTTATTTCCTTTATTAAGCCCAAAATAACACCTTCAAAAAATCCTGACTTCATGAATAAATCCAATGCCTTCATTAAAGAAACATTTACTGCCATTTTCTATACTTTATTTTAAGGCATACAGAAAAATATTTAACAAATGTGTATGCAATTAAATGCTGGGGACTGCTAATTACAGCCCTTCTGAATGCCTCTGCAAAACAAAGATACTCCATACAATATGTTAGAAAGGGTGGGGAAAAGAAAGAGAGGAAGCTGAAGACGATCTAATTCATATTAGCACAGATATATGTTGGCCTTTGGCTACGAGCAGCAAATAAGCCATCAGCGTAAGCCCAAATGGCAGCCAAAGGACATTTTAGAGTCACATCTTTGCTTCTGCTTCTCTAATTCATTTCCAAAACATTTCACCTCTAACTAATTATGGAATTTAATGACAGAATGTAAAGGACTGGCTGGGGTTGCAGGCCATTCCAACAAGGCTTTAATGACACATCCTTCAGGTTGCACAATCTTTAGGTACTTAGCAGTGATTTATCAGCCCTGGCAGAGGCAGGTACTTCAAAGGCAACCTTATATAAAAAATAAATTCTGCCTTTGCCAAGCGTTGGAAAGAGCACTAAATTAAATTTAAAAATCAATTCCTACAGACAAGAGAGTCATAAAAACTCAGTCGGTTTGTCTATTTGGCCAACAGGCAAAAATTTATGACAGTACAGTTTTGTAATCAATAATAGCAATACAGTGTATGTTTCTGATTGGAAAAAAATTAAAGATGCCAAAACAATGTTGCTAAATATTTAGGCTGATTTGTGACAGTCCCATTGAGCAGAAACGCAAAACATGCATTTTGATGAATTTCCAACTAGTTTATGTCATACTATACTTTTTATTTTTCAAAAAAGAATATTAAAACTATTATAAGCTTTGTCACCTGCTGTAAGGCAGAATGATGTGATTTTATTCACTGCACATTTCCTGTTTGTGAGGCAAAAAAGCATAATTTACTTCTTTATAAAAGGGAAATATATATATCTATATATATATAATTTTATTGGTATTAACATAATGCAATACCATACATTGAGCAAACAGAAAGAAAACATTTCAAAATACATTTTTTAAAAGTATCTCCCCATAAGATAGTATGAAATATCAAGTAATTAGCATTAACATTATTACAATACACCCTTAGCCAAATATATTAAGGAAAATCCACATTCTAACCACAGAGATAGAGGCAAACATCAACCCGTAGGGGACCCGGAACATAATGATAAATACAATATCTGAATCTACTTTGAGTGACATCCAGACAAATACTGGCCCCAAAACAGCCCTCTGGAGTCTGGGTGTTTATACAGAGAATACTTTGTGCCTGCTTGGCCAGGCAGCATCACTCACATGTTTAAGTCCTAGAAGATAAAGAGGAACTGAAGAGTTTATCTGCAGAGTCTAATAAATCTCAGCGTGAGGTATCTTCTCCGTCATCATCCAAACGAGTGCCAGCGTACCCTC
This sequence comes from Scopus umbretta, assembly GCA_013400535.1. NCBI lineage: Eukaryota > Metazoa > Chordata > Aves > Pelecaniformes > Scopidae > Scopus > Scopus umbretta. The sequence goes on from VZTL01020700.1 coordinate 20,959, forward strand.
TGGTAATTCATTACAAATCATTAGATAAATGGAAGTCTCCGAAAGGTCTGTACATACCTCCACTTGACAGAATACACTTAGTTTAGCATGACACAGTAAGGTGACTTCCTTCACTAATGTGAAGCACGCTTAAAAGATACGACTCTGGTTGGTTGGCCTGAACAGGTTCACTGGAGTTCAGTACAAGCAACAGGATTTTACAGTTACCATGGCTGAATCCCTCTTTAATTCCTCCAGGTCTGCAGAACAAAACTGAGTGACATCAAAGCCCTTCCCCTGCCAATACCCTCTTCCCCTTCCGTTCTCCCATGCAGGGGGCAGTATTTTCTGCAAATGTGCTCCATGTAGACTGGATCTGACTTTGTGCCTAGTCCCATTGTGGAAAGGGTGCATTCTTCAAAAGACTGGCCATGCCCTTTGACACCTTCCTGGAGGCCTCATATCCAGGCATGTGGTTGTCTATGCTTTAACAGCTCTGTTCTCTGTTATAAACATCAAAGTTATTCAAGAAGAACTGACTTTCTGAACGGAGGCCATTAGGTTGCTTGCAAGAGGCTGAAGTTGAGTCTCCGTCGTGCCAATTCTCTAATGATAAGTTTATCAACCTTTGAGTCCAATCGGTTCAGTGCCAAGAGAAGTGGATCCCATTTGACATGGAGAGGTGCTATCAACTCTCGCAGTGTATTAGCCTAATATGATAAAGCAGTGATACAATATGTTGAAAGAACTGTGATGTGCCATTATTTCCATATCATATTAGTATATTAGAAATACTATCATGCAAACAAGAGCAAATAGCAAATCTGGCATACAGTTGCAGCACTACAGAGCTTTTCTAATCTGCATGCAGCTACGCTCGTGAGGACAGAGACATGGCACTGTTCTGCTGTTACACCTTGCTCCATGAAAATATCCATCCCTGATGCAAAAGAGGTATTTAGGACAGAAAGTTATATATTCTTTCCTTGTGGATATGCTTTAAGAAAACCCAAAAAACAGAACAAAGACCAACTAAAAAAAACACCCACAAATAAAACAAGAGAACAATGCACATCCTAACCAACTTGGGTTGGTTTCCTCCATGTTGAAGAGATAATAGCTCATTTGGAAGCACTGAAAAAAGGTCACATGAATGAGGAGAAAGGAAGCAAAGAATGTGCCCCAAATCCACCAAACGTGCTACAAACACAGAAAAATATCCTGTCAGCAACTTATGCATGAAATAGAAAAAGAGGTGGCACAACACAATCTGGCTCCTTTCGTTATCCTAGCTGACAATCCAGCATTGTGCAACGTTGGGTGAAGGGTAAGATACGGATCTAGGAAATCATGTGATTTTGAAACCACACTGACATTACATACATCCAAAAGCTAGGGCTTGAGAACTCGAGAATCTTTGTGGACCTGTGTTAGCAAAGAAAAGAGAAAGAGAGAGGTGGAATAAACAGCATACAGCTAATTTGTTTACTTAAGAGTCTCTGCGTGGTTGTGCAGTCTGCACATAAGGCAATTTCAGAAGCCCGGCTGCTCTCGGTACATACCCTATTCTATTGTCTAGTACACTTATTTGTAATAAAAAATGAAACTTTCCATGGATTTGAAATCCATTATTGGTTTAGATCCCAGATATGAAAAACCGGGGGATGTTTTGTTATTAAAAGAACAACTTTGGAAAAGAGTTCAACTGTGCAGAATATAAAGATGTACAAATTCAGTCCAATTTAACTGGTGAGACTTGTTTATCTCTTGTTAAAGAGATTTTTTTTTTTTTTTCCCAAAAGACAGGATGAAAAAGGAAGGAAAATATCAAGCATTGCCATGTTTACTCTTGAGCATATCACAAAAGGTCTGGGAAAGCAGAAAAGAAATGCTGTCTCAGTGACAGAAGGCACAAGGTGGAAAGAATCGCAGATAGAAACATCAGTGCCATTTACACCACCCACGGCAGCAACTGGAAAATGAGTTTCCAGAGAGGCAGAGGGTGAGCAATGCTATATGGAACTCAAACCGAGTTCAGCCTCTCCTCCACTGCTGAGATTTCCCAGGGAGGAAGAAGAAGGGAGAGGAGAACAGTTTATATAACTAAAACCTAAGTATAGCAGTTGAGAGAAATTTTTACATAACTTATTGTTTAAAATAAGGAACATTTGATTCTATAACCAAAATGGGAAAAAAACCCCAACCACCCCAACCCCCAAAACCCAAACCCCTGACACACAAAAGGCCAAACGAGCACATTTCAGGACTCATGGGGTTGAGGGAAGGGAGACTTCAGTAGACTGCAAAAGGGAATGTTTTATACGTTTCATCTTGTTTTATACTACAAACACTCACAGCATTTGAAATAAGAGTCTTGGATTTGTTTGGATAAAAGTACTAAGAGCTAAGGATACTGCCACCTCGCATGTATCACTTCTGCCGCTTCAAGAGATCCTGTTGTCTCATGGATGTTGATCGTATAACTTTATCTCTAAAAATTCAGGAAATTTGGTTTCAAAGGTCAGGCTTTGGCAAAAGAAACCCTCCTTTTCACGAAACAAGGTGGCTATGAAGTAAAGGAGGGTTATTGAAGTTAAGGCAAGGGCGTTACCTAGCGGACATCTATACCCCGCTTTTCACATGCCCTGGCTGGGACACGTCCTCTGTGTCTGTGGAAGAACTGTGCTACCTTCGACAGATGGTGGGACAGGACTTGTTTTATGTACCTAAAATCCAACTAAATTTTGGACTAGAAGATGATTATTTCTGAAAAAAAACCTGCTAATAAGACACGCTTTTGAAAAGGCTATTCAGTAATATTCCTAAGGCCATTGTAGGCCTGTCATCAAACACTGGTAATTCTTTACCATCCCAGTTTGGATTAGTCACAATGTGCCTGAACAGCCTTTCATTAAGACCTCTTAAGATAAGTTGTACCATACACTGTCCTATTTATCTGAAGGTGAATATAATTAACAGGCACTGGGGGGCTTTTTAAAATAGATTTTCTCATTTTTTTACTATACCACTCCTACTGATAGTAACTAACTGTACAATATTTCTTATTAGTGTAGATGCATATTAAGTGTTCAGAAATTGTGCTTTTTGGCAGTAAAATTATGTCTCCTTATCATTATAAAGCCCACATTTTTTCTTTCTGTATCACTAGAATTAGCAAAATGATTTATGTTAAAAATCTCCAGCACATGGTTCCCTTTCTAGGTAAGGATTTTTTAATTTGTTTTAAAGGAGAACAAATACAAATAACAAAGAACAAGTAACGTGCTTTTGGATGGATACTTATCGACACTGCAACTTACGAAACTCATGAGACTTGCAAACATTTTGAAAAATAAACCAACTGCCATTCACATACAAAAATGAAAGCGACCCTATGAAAATAATGAACTTACTGCATTTATCAACCAAATTATGTTTGTATTATGAGAACAGCTTTGCGGCAAATGACTTCCCCAGAAAGGTTACAGAAACAAAACTGCCTGCTACAAATCTCCGTGTATTTCTTCAGCTAATTTCTTCAGCTGCGGTCATGGGAGATGTGAGGAATCTTATGTCCGAGCAAACCTGTACCAGTGGGAGGTATTTTACCCATTGAAAGTCACGGAGACAGAACATAGGGCTGGGACCAACCTGCCAAGCAAGAGCAAAGGGATGCTCTGCAGGCCTTTATGGGCATGCCAACATGTCTCAAAAAACAATAAAAATGTAGGAAAAGGGGAGGAGAAAGTTCTCACCTGAGAGATATGTTTGAGAGTCACAATTAATGAGGTCTCAAAATGGCTCTCACACAAGAAGTCCTATGTAAGGAAAGGGGCACAGAAGGTGAATCAACTATTTCTTTTTCTCTGAGATCTATTTATAAATAATGAAGGCATACCAGTAGTCACTAATGAGAGGTAATTTAAGTTAGAGTTTTCACTTTAATTTGTTTTTTAATAAAATGCATGACATTTTACCACTGCCACTTGAGAGTACGCTTTCTTATGAATGTTCACATTATCTATTTTGCCTAAACAGACTACAAGATGCCTGACTACTAAATGGTATGTTTATAGTAAATTTGCTTTTCAGAGAAGGGTAGGTTGAATACCAGCAGGTTACCAAACTTACTTTTGAAATGTGACTTAAGTTTTAGAAAAGGAAATTTCAGACTTCCTGTCCCTAGTGACAATCAGTAAAACTGTAACTGCCTTTTGAATCCCTATCCTTTCGTTCATTTGTATCCTATTTTGTGTACATATTTCTACATCTGTCTATACATTCATGAGAGATACAGAAGAACTTCGACTAGAAGCTCTTACCTATCATCTAGTCCAGTAGTGAAGCATGTGTAGTTATGTATATTCCCCTAAAGGTAAATACTAGGCGTGAGTAATCAGGCTCTGAACAAGAATGAATGCAAACACTGGGAAAAAGAAATCCCTCCCCATGTACCACAAACTGCTACCTGGTTGCTTCTGTTATAAGTCCAGTGGCAGATACAGCTCCCTCCTTACTAGGGAAATGGCTCAATGCTGTTTGACACAGAGTCCTCGGGAGGAATGCTGGCAGATCTACAAACTGTCCATTGCTCAACGGTGGGAAGCTCCTACCATCTTTGGGACTGCTCAGGTCTCAGACAGATGCCATGCAGAGATGAAAAGGAGCTGGTATAGAGCCTGGCAATGAGAGTGCCTGGGGAAAGAGGGTTTCAATGACACCTCCAGTGCAGCACCCTGACACTATACTCCAAAGCAGCATCTCTGCAAGTAATCCTATAAGAAGCCAGTTAGACGTAGAAGCAGTAGCAGGAGTCACTCAGTACTCCTCTGGAGACTGAGTTACTGCAGTAAAGGGCACTAAATCAAACAATGATAATACAGGAATATGCTATCTACATATATCAAGTTCCAGCTTTTCCAACATCACAGTATATGCTTTAGTGTCCCTCATGTCCTCACTGAGCTAAACAAAGGAACACCAAGAGTACAAATGTTATATGAGAAAGCACCACAATGAGGAAGGGGTATGGGAAGGACAGATGGTGGTGTCAGACCATGTATAACCTCCAGTATCTGCTCCTCTACAAGTGCTGTGCTTGGCTCCACGAGAATGAGACACAGGGAAATTACAGAGCTCTGTTCAGCAGGCATTTTTCCTCCCACTTACCACAGGTATTTTTAAATGGGCAAATGCATCCCAGCTTTCCCACTATGCACTTCATATACTACAGTTACTGCTAAATAACCCTCTAAAGTACTAAAGAACTAAATAAATCTCCCCAAACAAACAAGCAAGCAAGAACCCCACTAGAATTAAAAAAAAAAGCACCTGGAGAACTGAAAATTCATAGCTAAGGTTGTCTTATACACTCCAGTGTATAAGTCTTAATAATAATAATAAGTCTTATACACTCCAGTGTATAAGAGCACCACTAACATACTCATTAGTACACAGAATAACATTATTCTCTGTATCATCCTGTCTTAAGCTGTGCATATGTATGGTGAATCTTACGTAGCTCACCTCACACACAGGCAAGACCTATAAGCGCAAGAAACTCATTGTGCTTTTCCTTGGACTCTTGCTTAGCCTTGCACCCGTGCTGCCTGACACTACTCTGTCCCTAGGTGCAAATGCATTGCACTGCTGGTGCGTGCTGCAACAACCTTCATTCAAAGGACTCTTACTGCTCCATGAAAGCCACCTCTGATAAAAACAGCCATGGACTTGGAAGCCTGGGACACAGACTTCGTAAGCATTTCTAACCCTTCTTTCTGCACTACCTTCTGCTAAAGTAATACATTACATATGGATGTCAAGGAAAAAGTTTACATAAAGAAGATGGCTTGCTTTACCAACACTGTTTCTCTAAATGATGAGAAGCTTTTTGACAATGCCACTAGAGCTCCTATATTATTTGCTGTTTGCTTATGGAGGTTTTATTAAGTACTTGCTTGACAAATAAGGATGATACTAGTATCAGTAGCTAAATGTCTAATGAAGGAGTGCCACCCATCCATAAGGACCCCATTTTTGGCTTCTCTCTGGTATGTGGACTTTTTTTTTAACATAGCACATTAAATTGTCAAATTACTAATTCTTACTATATTACATTCTCCCTAATTCTTACTAATTCTGCCCATACTATGTCCTTCCATATTAGATATATCTCATGGTTATTCTTGTGCTGTACAGGTATGTCTCTAATATCTGTAAAGCTCTCCCCTCTAGCTCATTATCGGGGTCTTACTGGAGTGATGGTTCACAATTCCAAGACGGAGCAGTTTGAGTTGTGGCTCTGTCAGAAATCTGCTGTTATTTTTTCCAGAGTAGTTTGTTTCATAATCACTGTAAACTAATACAAAGAGTTGCTCCCAGACAGAGGAGGCCGCCTAATCTGGGACATAAACAGTTGAGACACAGTTGAATAACCATGGTCAGAAAAAAAAAAAAAAAAGAAGCTGGCTGAATTTCTTATAGTTTTATATACATTAAGAGGGTGCAAGATGTAATCAGGACTTTAGCATCCTGCTGGGCAATTTATGAATTCTGAGAATGTTATTCAAATGTCTGCATATTGGCACTCTAATTGCTGGATTACACTGAAACTAAGTTATATATGCCTGTGGGACAAGCCTCACCCAGGAGAAGTTGATGTTGCACCTGGAAGACAAGCACATAGGGTACACATCTAACGGTGAGGTTCCTTTCAATTGAATTCTTGGCGCCCTCATAAGCTAAAATTAGCCAGGCTGTGATTGTAAAGGCATATAAAGCTCAATTTAACGTACCAAGCCTCCTGCATGGTTTATACCGAGAACCGCTTGAAAAGATGTGTCTTTATTTCCTGACCACGAAGCAGGAACTGTAGTTCCAGTTTGCTGCCCCGTGAAACAGTTACTATACAGCACAAAAATGGGAGTTGTGTTTCCTGAATAATGCTTTGGACTCCAATCCTCGAAAAAAAAGTAATGTACTAATTGCTTGCATTTGTTTCACCGAACTTTTTAATAAGGAGTATTTAAGAAGAATTGGTCCTACTATCATAACAGACTATTCTCTCTATCACTGTTATCAGCAGCATATTTCTGGGAATTTTTATACATCACCTCGTTCAGGGCTTTAAAAGCAAACAGAAATGTATGGAATTAATTATGGCATGTCAAATTCAAATTTACACAAACAAGTTTCTAACTTCAACCAGTAGAGACCACTTTAGATAAAGAACACTTCAATAGCCCATCATCAAGTAACATAATTGCTCTTTCTGATGGTGCCTTCCACACTGACAACAAAGATACCAATACACTGACAAAATCCCTTGCATGACTAAATAACGCATGGCCAGACCGTCATCTCCCCACGGCCTACGCCCAAGGGCAGAGAACTGAGATGCTACCCCTGCCACAGCCGCTGACAGCTGCAGCAGCTTTCCATCCTGGCCGGGGATCTCTTCTCTGAGTGGGTCAATAAAAGAGACAGGTCAAACAAACATTAAATTACCGATATCAGACTGCGCAGTTAAGGTAAAATGAGCAGAGTGAGCAAAAAGCGGTATCTTCCTTTTCATGCCTTGTTCTGCTGAGGCTCTTGAGCAGCTTTTGCAAAAACATACAAGCTACATGTAACAAAGGTATCCCCTTCTCTGTCCTCCTGTATTAGGACATGTTTGATCTGTCAGTCCAACTTGCCTTGACTGTTCCCAGGCAAGCCATACTGTTCTGCTCCAAATCTATTTTTGGTGTAGTCAGGTCTCTTCCAGGCTCAAGGAGGACCATATTTAGCAACACAAATGCTATCAGACCTGAAACCCCTCCCTCAGATCATCAAACTGAAATACACCACACAAAATTAGCATATAGAGAAACTGCTTTTAGAAACCTTGCTTCTAATTAACTTGGTTTCCATACAAATAAGGCAGAAATCTTCCCTGTTTTAAAACAATGATTCAGCTGCTTTCTTAGGTGCCTACAGTGTCCTGAAAGCCCATCAGACCAATACAGCAGTGAGCTCCTGCAGTGAATTCATTACCTATTTGGGAATATAAAATGAAGAATTAATGATAAAATGTTTCACACCTGATAGGTATTGAAAGCTTATCTTTTCATCTGGTGAACTGAACTTTTATTTTTTATGAGAATACTTATCTCTACATAAAAAGCTTGCACAGAAAGGTTTTATGTAAGGTATCCTTCTGGCAAGTCAAACATTGCTACATTTTTTGCTTATAATTGCTTTTATATTTTTAACATACAAGAGCTGTTTTCAGAGGTGCTCCAATTTTTTTGTAAAAAGTATATCCTAAGCCTATCATATGCCAAATAATGCTCTCACCAGTGTAGTCGGAGAAAATCCGAGTCGCACAGGGATTTCATTAGGCTAAAGGCTCCTCTTACAGGAGTCAAATGTGGAAAATGTCAGAAGTTCCCCAGTGTACTTCAACTTTAAAGACAGCAACAAACAACAAATTTTAAATTATTTCAAATCCCTGAACATGCTAGAGTGAATATGATCTCTTTAATTGGAGAGTATCTCTTCAAGCCTGCTAAGAAAGTACTTCTATATACAATTTAGGAGGGGAAAAAAACAGCAAACTAATCAAAGGAGTCTTTTGTTGTATCACCTTATGTATTCAAGCTCCTTGTTAAACACTCATTCAGAAAACCACATAGCAGCCGTTCATGGAAAGGGATGGTAAAAGGCATTTGTCAGACTGAGCAGGAAGCTCAGACAAAACTTAAGGATGACATGCCAGGGTTTCATGGCCACACAATGACCAGCTATGGAGGAGCTCTTAGCCCTGCTGTTCAACCTTCCTCCAAAAACCAGGCACTCACCAAAGGCCCTTTTGGGGAGAGAGGACATGGTGTGCCCAGCAATTTTCAAGAGAAGATCCTGATAAGTTCTTGGTGCTTTGGGGATAACCAGGAAGGAGTTACTCCTATACTTCCACCAATTCCTCAGGTTTTTACCCTCAAAGGTACAAAGACATCGGTGTGTGTCCTGGTTTCAGCTGGGACAGAGTTCATTTTCTTCCTAGTAGCTGCTACAGTGCTGTGTTTTGGACTCAGTATGAGAACAATGCTGATAACGCGCTGATGGTTTAGTTGTTGCTCAGTAGTGTTTAGTCTAGTCAAGGACTTTTCAGCTTCCCATGCTCTGCCAGGGGCACAAGGAGCTGGGAGGGGGCACAGCCAGGACAGCTGACCCAACCTGGCCCAAGGGCTATTCCATACCATATGGTGTCACGCTCAGTATAGAAACTGGGGGAGTTGGCCAGGGGGCAGCGATCGCTGCTCGGGGACGGGCTGCGCATCAGTCAGCAGGCGCTGAGTGGTTGCATCGCTTGTTTTTTCCCCCCTCCCTGGGTTTTATTTCTCTCTCTCACTCATTGTTCTGTTTTTCATTACAATTTTTACTACTATTACTGTTATTATTGTTATTATTTTATTTCAATTATTAAACGGTTCTTATCTTAACCCAGGAGTTTTCTTACTTTTCCTCTTCCAGTTCTCTCCCCCATCACACTTGGGGGGAAGGATGAGCGAGCGGCTGTGTGGTGCTTGTTGCCGACAGGGGCTAAACCACAGCAGTGTGAAAATTCATCACTTGTCATTAGCCTCCTCCTCCCTAATTTATCCCCAAACACCTCTGAAACACAAAAATGCTTCTGTCATACATGTTGTGTTTGACAAGGTTCAGCTTCCATACTTCATATGATGGTATTGTTTCAAAGGAGAAATAATCCTGTGTTGAACAGACTACAGCACCTGGTTTGGCCACTGGTTCTCTTCTCCTGCTTGTCTGACTCCTTCTCAGTGTGGGAGGGCAAAGCCCTGCTCCTGCCTCAGCGCCCCATCCTGAGGGGCCACAGACAATATTCCCAAGCCCAGTGGAGAAAAGCTGTCCTCCCAGGTTGGTGGAGCAGCACACAGGGCCCACCAGCATGGCCACATTGGCACCCTGGTACTAGTTTAACTCCTCAAGGCCTTTTGAGGTGTCAGAAGTTTTCTTCTTTTTCAGGAGAATGAAAATAGGATCTCGGCAGCTTTCAACTGGAAACGAGAGAGCATGACTGTACTTGCTAGCTCTTGCTACCCCATCCAGGGTTTTAGATCACAAACAGGAAAAAAATCTCTTTAGTTTCCTCAAACCATATCAAGGAAAAGAGCAGGCTCATGAAAGCAAGGGGAGCCCTTCCCCAAAGGACTGCCCCAGCTCTGGGAGTAGCTGGGTAGCAGGGGTACTACTGGTGTGAGATGGTGGCTGAGCAGGCTGAGCCCATCTCTTCGGTGAGGAAGAGGAGTGGGAGGAAGGCTGATGTGGGTGGGAGGCAGCCGAATCCAGCAGGCAGACCAGAGTTCCTACAGTGGCTCCACCACTGCCACTTTACCTCAGCGTTGCTGTAGCAATCTGCTGGGAAGTCAGGGATGCATTTCAGACATAATTAGTATTAAAAGACCCCTTTGATCCGGGTATTGGTATGAGGGCTCAGCCTGCCCCTCTAGCAGCTTCCAGGTGAGTAAGCCATGTCGGTGCCCTGAGCCGCCAGGTGCTCAGCGCTTGGTCCTGCCAAGGGCCACAGAAAGGATATTGAGAGGCTCGAAGAGGATGTCCCTCACTGTCACCACAACCGTTGGCTGTTGTGTGCAAGGGAATCCTGCTCAGCAAAGGGGCTGGGGGGAATGGATCAAAACACCCTCTGATGCTGTGGGGAGGGTAACCTATAAAAACAGCTGCCCTTAGAAACTGTCAGGGAAGAGTGCTATCCCCTCAGGGGATGGTCAGCCAAAGGAGGCTTGAGGGGTTTCTGCTGTCCAAGCGTCTTCTGTCTGACCAGTTATGTGCATGGTCACTCCTCCCCAGGCAAGCTCTAACATGACCCAGAGCTGCTCTGCAGCGGAAATACTCACAGCAATTTGCTACTCACTCCCACTTCAGTTTGTTTAAGTGCATTTCATCAAAATATCAACACTAAACAAAGAAAATATTAGCATCTCTACAGCCTGAAAAACATTGAATATCATGCAACTGAGCTCTGTTCTTATCCCACCATAGCAACCTCCCTCGTCATTGAGAGATTCCTCAAGCTGCTCAGTTAGCTATGTCCTCTGCTAATTTGTTTTGGTAACTAAATTGTCTTTTTTAGTTTCCTTCTCCCCTGCAGTCTTCTACATGAACAAGCATTACACACTCTTTCCATGCATCACTGACATCAAAACTATACCTTTACTTTTTCTCCTATAAGGCAGAACCATCTTACACCAAACAGTTCCCATTAGTTCTTTTCTTGGATTGCAAAGCCATGATTGCAGAGTATTTGTTAAAAAAGTCAAACCAGCTTCCACAAAAACAGAGAACTTGGGAGGTTTGGCTTCTACTTCTGAATAAATACAGAAAGTAGTGGAGATAAACCAGAAAAAAATAAAATGAAATAAAAGTCCCTGAAGTGTCACATACTGAAGGCTGTGTACTGCTCTGGGCTTCTCGCCTCAAAAAGCAGTACTGAGAAAGGTAGAGATATGGACAGCTAGGATTACTGGTGGTGTGAAAGGTTCTTCCTGCAAGGTGTGACTGTGTGGTCTAGGACCGTTCAAGACTTGGTCAGCCCTATAAACAAGGGGGATGTAACCGAGGTCTATATAATTATGAGCACATATATGCACTTATTAAAGAGAGAAAAGGTTGATCATTGCCTTTTCCAGTAACAGGAACATCTGAAAGTTTGGATGGCAGGTTCAAAACTAACCAAAAGAGATGCTTTTCTCTCCAGCCTGGAGTTAAAACATGCAACTCTGTTGCCACATGATATAGCTAAAAGTACATCTGAGTTAAAAACTGATAAAACTCTTTTGTGGAAGAATGAACCATCAAGCACTACAAGCATGACACCTTTAACTCTTCCCTAGATATATGTTTTTAGCCACTGTTCAAAGCAAGCTAACTGGGTTAGCTGGAACGTGGGGCTCAATGCTCTTCAGTACAATCCCTTGTGCTTGCAGGGTTTTTTTTTTTTAATGCAAATAGCTCAGAGTCTGAGATCTGATATAGAACTACACAGATCAATGTTTCAGACAATTTTTCCTAAGCCTATATCTGCTGTGCAGAACGGAAAAGTTAGACTGCAAGCCAAAATAGTAAAAACAACAAGCTTAGTGAGTTTTTAATTTTGCAAGGATTTGTTTTTTCTGAAGAACGTAAATATCCCTCTTAAAGAAGCTGTGTATCTGATGGCAATAATCTCACTAATTTTCCTGTATAACATCAGGACTTGCCACCAGTACAACCGGATATTCCAAAGAGGCTTTACAGCATTTGACTTGTCACTGATGCTGTTGTAATTTGCAGTGACTTGAATTTATGTTCATCTTCCTAAATGTTTTTTATTCCAGAAATCTAGGTGGAGAGGTTCTGGAGGAATTATCCTGGTGCAACAGTATGGAATTAGGCTATAAATTTATCTGTGATTTATGTTGTATCTTTCGTAACTAGGGTAAAAGAAGCACATAAAATAAGATTGCTTCTGGAAAAGAGACCCAAGGAAAATAATTTCAAAATACATTAAGATCATGCTGCCTTTTATGGTGTCCTTGCTTTTATCTGATATATTAAAGATTTTACTGTGGTTACAGAGTAACCACAAAGTTCAGTTTATATTATACGATACATCTATTCAACAACTCTGTGGAAAAATAAGAACTTTCTCAATTTAAGTATTCTATGAGAAAGTACATGAGAAGGTAGGAATGGGCAAGAATTTATCTGTTCTGGTTACATTATGGTGCAATAGGCACCATATCAGCACAACTGCTGGTGAAGACAAAAATGTTGGTGACCATGATTTACACGTTTCTTTGTGAACTGTGAAATACAGCAAGCACATGGTCACCTTAATCTGAAGGGTTTTAAAACAACCCCTTGACAGGTGTGTGCAGAAACCTTGGGCGATTTCAGAACTGGAAATCCATAGTTACATGCCTAAGAGCAGACAACAACCTCCCCTGCTGAGCCTGGAACTACTACAACCATTACATTTGACTTGGAAGGAGGAGACAGACGTTAATAGAACCCAGGAGGAACAGAGATGAAGATCTGGCTATATACTTTTGGTCATTAATAACAGTGCTAGCTATGGCAACCACTAAAGGTGAGCAACAGCAGGCTGAAGAAATGCGAAACATGCAAGGACAAAATAAAGAAACAGGCTTATGACTTTGTCTTTTAAAATATCTACTCCATTTCAATATGGCACAACTGAGTAAGTCATCTGAAGAAAGTCTCACCAGAGGCGTCTGCTAATACTTTTGGAAGACAGGAGCTAAGGGGACACTATGACAAGGTTTTACTTGTCAAAAATAACTGTCACATCAGCTAATTATGGACAGATATACTACAGGGTCTCCAACATAATCATGAGGTTATGCCAGATTCTCCTCCTTAGAGGACAACTTGGGCTGAGGACATGTTTCTGTGCACTAGCACGGTCTGCCAGAACGTGGCCCCAGCATAAAATACATCCACTTGGCTCACCTGCGCAGCATGCTAAATTGCATAATTCTGCGAAACAAAGATAAAGGCAGCATGGGTGCATTTACAGTAGGCTATCCTGTATGAGAAATGAGTCACTATCAAAACAAAATGCTTTTAAAAGAGTTTTTCTAACTGGGGGAAAGATTTATAACACCATCACCCTCAATTGTGGCACAGAGCATTAAGGCTGATGGGATTTTCATTTGAAAAACCAACCACAACTCAAGGAAACTTGTTCCACAGCTTATCCTCCCTGTTACAGATTTATGTCTTATTTCTAGTCTTCTGCCTTTTGCTTCCATCTCTACCCCACTAGATTTTGCCATCTCTTCCCCAGCTACCCTGATGTTTCCTGATTCCAACAAACACTACAGATCACAGCCTGTAGAAAGTGTTTCCTTTCTTTTTACGCAGGTAAATTAAGCCTCCACCACCTTGGTGGGGTCTGCTTTCCTTTCTTTGTTCATTGGATTACTCTCAGCAACCTCCTACTCCCCATCATCCTGGGGCGCGGTGATGCTCAAAAATGCACACAGACTTCTGGCAGCCGTGGCAGAAGAGCCAAATCTAAGCAGAATATAAAATCTTACCCCTCCACTCCTGTTTTCCTCTGAATAGAAACCTAAAGACTACAGGTGTCACAGGCCTCCAAGGGACAGCACTGGCTGCTGAGGGCCATCTGACCATGCCCTCGTCCTCCCACGTTCAACCTCCCCTAAAGTTCAGGAATAATAAAATCCATCAAGGATCCAAGTGCTATTTTCAAAACTGAAGAACCTAACTTTTACTTCAAGTGACTTTTGTACTCTTGCTATAAATCCCATAATCTTGTTTAGCCACAACATGTACAAGCTTAGGAAATTGGCCTTCTAGGAGGGAGGAGAGCAAGATGGTGGCTGATATTTTTGAATTTCATTAACTGTAAAAGCCATTTCCAAATTGTGAGTCTCCAAGGCATTCATTTTTTCACTTTCCGAAACCCCTGAAACTTCCTTCCACTTTCTACCAATAGTTCAAAATTAATTGAACCAAGAATTTCAGCCATCCTTTAAACAAGTATTCCCCGGAGAACTAACACATATCCTCTTTTCCTCTTCTTTTACTACAGAAACATTTTACACATATTTTATAGACTGCAAGACGTTAATAGAATCAAATTTCTCAACTTCTTAAAGTTTTCACAGATGCAAGGATAGCCTGTTTATGCTAAAGATTCATGATGGCCAATATAGGGTGGCCATATCTGCAGGCAGAACCTGTGATTTGAACTGCAGAAGGTTAAAATGCAAAGTGAGCAGAGAACTTAGAAACTCTTGATTTATTAATGCATAATGCAAAAATGTCTAAAGTGCATTTTCTGTTTTTTATTTTATTTTTATTCCTCAGTCTCACAATTTCACAAACCATTGTCGAAATTCTGAGATTTAAATTTTCAGTGTGTTGGTATAAAAGATTCACGGTTTGATTAAATTATCCTAGTTGATTAATAAGTATTCCTAGCCCTTGTAAGAATCACATGAAACTTTTGAGGCTACATTAGGAAATATGACATTAAATACCAAGACCATACAGTAACACTGGAGAAGGTAAGCATAGTCCTCAGTGGCAAAAAAATGTAAAACAAAATTTAGTCTTGGAGAGCTTTAGCGGGAGTGTAAAATTTAAATGGGATTTTTCCTAGGTTTTTTACACAGCCAGAAATAAATAAATAAAAATACTCCCTTCCATCCTCTGAAAAGACAGAAACCAGCTACTTTAGTTGTCCCTAAAGCCTTTACATTAAAGTTAAAAATATAAATGTTGTACTGTAAAAGTATGGGCATGTACTTAGCTTGATTAAAAAAAAGAACATGTCTTGAAAATAAAATTTATTTTCTTAATTAAAAGTTGAAACCAAATGGCAGGGTATATTCTAGCAGGGAGGAAAGAAACAGGAGAATTCTCAGATTAATCAGCTTCAAGCTTTTTATAGATTAAGTATGATTTTCATACTAGATTTCAAGTGTTCACATTAGTACAGTAAAAGTATCACTTTAATGCCAAATGTAGAGGCTATTAAAATACTGTCATGTGAATTCTAAAACAGATTTTGCTATTTTTACTACAGGAAGACACTCGCTAATTCTCTAGGTCTTATATTCACCAGTTCTCAAGTATTCTATAACGACTGCTTTGCGCATATAGCAAACGCCGTATTAGCTGCAAGGAGCCCACTGACAGGGACCTCTGGCATCGCCAAGCCCAGCCGGGTGCTGTACCAGGAGCCGTGTCAGAAGCCTCCCCCAAGCCATCCCACCTCACTCGAAATCTGAGTTTCATTTAACCGGGAACTAAATGCACAGCGATCCCCAGTTAAGTTTTATTACTTCTGCTCATTAGCCTTGCTGGGTAAAGCGGTCAGGGTAAACGTCCTTCCTGTTCATACCCTGTGGCTGGGCCTTGCAGTGCCATGGCCTGATCTCTGTCCAACCCTGAATTTACAACCAGGAGAAATCTCCCAGGTGAGGTTTCCTTAATTTCACCTCCTCCTTGATGCTGGTAAATCTTCACATGATTAAATCAACATTTCAAAAACTGGCTGAAAAGTGGTTTTAAATCCAAGGTTTTTGGCAGCCTCTCTCCTCGCTCTCTAATGGTGATAACAACTCAAATGCTTTTAAACAATCAGTGGTGATATTTTATGTTCCAAAAGGCCAAAGTTCATCCTTCTGGAATCCAGAAGAAAAGAAAGAATTAGCTGCTATTAGCTTGTGCCAGCAGTTCGCAAAATGTGGAGCCAGGAAGCAACCATCCTACTTAAAACGCAGCCATTTTCTTCATGCAAATACAATCAGGTCCCACAAAGAAATTGTTTCACACTTTGTCCATGAAATTATACTATTTAATAGCACCATACTAGGTCCAACGATGTGGGAGTGTTAATGATCATCAACAAGATCCACGACTTGCAAACTGGGGCCACAAAAGGAGACAAACAATACTTCTACCTTTTGAATGACAATTTCTAAAAACAAGGTTAGAAACCTATTTTTTATTATTAATGAGAACTGAGATCCTTGCAAAACTGCCTGATTATGGGGATTTTTTTTTTTTTAAAAAAGTACTATATTATCACATTTGGTTCCTAAGAACTGGCAATGCTTGATTCCGAAAAAACAACACAAAAACTTACAAATAAACCCTACATGCTTAGTATAAACTCTGAGCATTAAGGTCTTTTGAGGGACTGATGAAATCCCAAGTGACGAAAGGATAAGCCTTCAGTTCCTCACCTATCTCCAGGTAACATCTTCCTTGGCTGTTTAGATGCAGAACGGATGTGAGACATGGCACAATCTCTTCCTCCTAGAAGTTCAGCTCCCAGAAGTGAGCAACATTAGCCACCTCTGATATCCAAGGTGGCCTCTGATAGCAAAAGCCAAACCCAGATGGAGGACATCAGAGGCTTGCTGTTAACAGGGAAGGCTGCACTATGTGGGGTTCTCCTGAGGCTACCCTGCATCCAGAACCAGTCCTAGACCACACTAATGACCTGGATGGTGGAAAAGAATAAACTTAGTAAAATCCACATGCATGAAAGTGGGAGGAAATGTCTCCTAAGGCTGCTGGAGGACACGCTTAGAAGTTGGAAAGATTTGGAGGGATGAAATCCCTTGCCACCATATTGTTTCATATAACAATATGGTAGTTGCTATGCTAACAGACACACAGCTTGGCAAACACCAGGCTACTCTGTAAGGCTTTTTTTTTTGCTTTTTTTTTTTTGTCTAGTCAGGCTGTTAGTTTTATAAAATGTCATATTTCTTGGTTGGTTGGTCGGTTTTAGCCTGATTAATTAGACATTTTAAATCACCTGAGGTTTTTATTAACATGAGCTGCTTAACGTGGATATGCGAGAGGCGCAGGAATAATCAGCTTAACTACAATTAGAAAAATAACTGTTAAGCAGAAAAGCATCTGGAATACTGTACAGCACGAACTGAAATGTGAAGTACGGTATGGTTGCAAAACAGGTACTTACTGTAGTACAGTGCATAAAATGCCCAGGGCAAAGCCATCTTCCTGAGCTCAGCCAGCTGTGCTGTACCCAGCTTGGATGCTGCCATCCCAGGAGAGATGGGAGACAGCTGGAAAACCCAGGGAAGCTCAGCAAGAGGGGTCAGAAGCCCAGAAAACACTGTGAGAAAAACTAAATCAACCTTCATAACAACCTTTCAGCTTGAAAAAAGAGCTGCTGTGATGGAGCAGTTTTGTTTTCTACACCACAATGGAAAGGAAACGCTGGGCTTAAATTGCAGAGGGAATGATTCAATATCCATTTGGACAAAAAAAAAAAAAAAAAACCCAAACCAAAAAAAACCAACATTCCTTTCCAATACAGGAAAGAGGAAAAGAACTGTCTGGAGGGAATGAGGAATGCCCACTACTGGAGGTGTTTAAGGACAGATTTGGTAGGTGTAACAGCTCCAGATTTAGAGGGTATTGCTATACTGAATAACCTTTGAATCCACCTCCAGCTCACAGGCTCCGAGACATGCACAGCACACTTACAGCTTCACCAAAGCCTTTGAAGAGGCCAAGATTTTAGCCTACATATGCTGCCTTCCTGCGGTGGAAAGGTTAGGAAACAAGTAAGGAGATTAAGATGCCAAAACATAAGCAGCTAGTGTCATTTTAGCTGTCAAAGAGTATCCAAGGAAGTTGCACAGGGCTGGCAGGTTGGACACTCAACCTACACGAGATCTGTGACCCTCTGGAGCAGCAGCTAGTGGCTAAAAGGAAAGGAAAGTCAGCCAAAGGCTAGGTCGGGATGCCAGGAAAATTCACAAAAAACTGCCCTGCAACATTTATTTCATAGGCTTCCTTCATCTTAAATCCAAGAACGCTGAAGACCTCTTTTTTAAAAATAGATTAAACCAAACGAAACTGCTCTGTAACAAATTGGGCTTTTCCAGAGTATCCTGTCCAACAACAAAAAATTCTATCAGGATGCTGACTGTTCGCACTGAGGGCTTTAATATCTCATCCTGCTCCTCACAATGAACAGTAATTAAACAAGAATGCATGTTTACACGGTGACACTACAGAAGTTCAGCATGGCAGTAGTTTAATAAAGCTACATCCCTCCCATGCCCTTCCAAGCACTACTGACTCAAGATCATCCCTGCATATGTTTTAACAGTTGCCTTGAAAGAACCCGAGAGCCACAGACAGCAGATGGTACCACCTGGAGATGCAATAAATATATTATGAAAAGACTTTAATCCTCCTCTATTCTCCCAGTCCTACCGGTACTGTGTCATCTTCTTCTAATTTAATTATAATTGATTATAGAAAGGGGTTTTTCTTTTTAGCTTTGAAAAAAGCTAAAATTTTTAAAATTATGCATTTCAAAAGAACACACTCATGCACAAAATAGCTGGTTAACTTTTTCATTGTAGGTGTCTGTTTCCTCTGCTTCTAGAAAATTTCAGATTAGGCTAAGTCCCTGCTGCATCTCAAAGAGGAATTATCCCAGTTCTGCAAAAATCCCAGTGAAAAATGGCTTCCTAATGTATTGTGCAGTTGTCAAATCTGAGAGTGTCTTTAATAATTTTCAGTGAGTTTCAGTGAGAGGGTTTATGTAAATGATTAAAAACAGTGTATGTTTTTCATGTTTGAAATCAAAATAAACAGGAGTATAAATTTTGGGACAGGAAAGCCCTCTTTTTAATGGGAAACTATATGTTAATTAAAAAAAAAAAGTCTAATTTTCCTTTTTGTACACGAAATAATCTCAAAAAAGCTACATATCCTCGTTTAAGAAATGTGACTATATTACACTTCAGAATGAAAGCACATTTGGAATTGAGGGGGCGGAATCTGCAAGCACAAAAAAGGCTTTTTTATGTTGCTATCGAGACGTATCAGGCCAACAATCTGGGAAACAATCTCATCTCCTTCAGTATGGTAAACAGAGAGCCCTAGAGGCTTGGACTTCTTCCCTGTATCACTTTTGTGAAGTGGTCTGCCACTTATGAGTTGTCTTTTCCCAAGGACAGCATCTCTGCAGCCATACTCAGACAGGGCAGCGGCAGGGACAGAGCTTGCTTACAACAAGAAATGGAAAAAGTAAAGACAAACCAGATTGGTTACATAATACTTAGCAAGAGAATTAATGCAGAACACAGAAAAAAACAGAAATATATTCTCACATCCATAGATTCCTTGCTCCACCACCCAACCCAAAGGTGTCTCTAGTAGCATGGCTCCACTGACAGCCACCGACTTAGTAACAGAATTGAGGATACTTTGCGAGAAAAGTAATTTATAAGAATGGCCATGTAAAAAATTCTCTTGTGCATTGCTTTTGCTTGTAAAAAGACCATTTAATCCATGTTTTTCAGGCAAAAGCAGATGACCTGTTTTGGCAATGATACCACCCAAAGCTATTAAAACCAAAATAAGGGCAGGAATTCACCTTTCCTTTGCATTTTTAGCAGCATGGGCAATGGAACTCAATTAAAATTTAAAATGTGGCAACAGCATATTTGAGGGCAAAATTCATTCACACATAAAAACACTAACACGCATAAAAGTAAACTACTTCCATTTTTGTTGACAGCCCATATTGCTTTCTGAATTGCTACTCAGTGAATGATTCAATATTTGGCTTTCAAACACTGCAGGCGATTTTTTCCCCTCGAACTGAAATTTAAAATCAGAGATCTTGCATCCCATCATTTCCATTTAGAATACAAACCCAATTCTATGATGGAGTTTCTTTTGCATATGAGAATTGGAAAAGCTTTATTTTATAAAGTTTAAATTTTGAATTAAAGAACGTGCTTAGACAGAAGGATACCTACTCCCAGTACTTGTTCATCCAAGTTAGTCTTCGTATCAAAATATTTTTAAAATATAATAAATAGTCCAAAACACATTTTTATACATGCAGCTGAACATACACACATGTATGGCAGATAGAAGATAATAAAGCAACTCTTATTTGGCACGACGATTTTCCCAAATATGCAGTTGCTTCTGGAAGCTTATAAAAATTCCTATTCAGAGAAACATGTATCTTAAAATTTAACAAGGATAAAAAAGTTTAGCCTGACATACAACCTAGGTTATCAATGATGCTGTCCCCCACCCATTCATTTTCAAATATAACAGCTCTCATAGGATCTTGCTGGATCTTACAACAAATGAAGCACTAAATGTTTTCATTAAAAAAAAAAAGTATATGAAGACATGCCATTCTACCAGACACAGTTTGTATGTTAAAGCATTTGCTTTGAAAAGCAGACCAGGTGGTACAGCTGCCACTGTCTTGTCCTGCTTTTCCATAGTTCCTTCCTCCCTGAAACTGTGAGCCACTGATGAAAATTTCTTCGTAAATATACAAACTATCCATACCAAAGCAGTGTGGGCTAGCCATTTACACTATAAACCAACAGGCTTAAGATCATATTTTTGAACATAACTAGGCAGTATTTTTAGGCAAGCTCATTCTGAGTCAATAGCAAAGCTAGCACCTTGGCGGCAGTGGGGCGGAGGGAGGTCTCCTCCCAGCAGACAAGGCACGAAACGCTGATGGTCCTCAGCCCACAGGAGTGCAAATGCCCAGTCAGGTGCCAGAGGAAGCCTCAAATGGGAATCAGAAATGAAAAATCAGATCATGAAAACAAAGCTCAGAATAAGGAGCCATTTCGTTTAGTCTGCTTCAGTGTCTAGGCACGCACGCTGTACTGTCCAGAAGGACGTTGAGCAAAAAAAGCCCCAACCCTGGCAAATGCTCTGGTTTGTACAGGACTGATAGCGGATGTAGTAAGTTAGAATAACATCCTCCTTAGTGTTCCCGAGGGTGCTACACTTCCTGCTATTTGCCAGCCTCATAAGGAATATTTCTAATGTGAAACATTACCTGTCATTTCTCATAGCTCCGCTTATTTAAGACGCTACCAGAGACGCACACCTTTACTAACCTGAATAATTCCAGAGGGGAAGATAGGGTATCTTAATGGTCGCTCCCTTGCCTCTTGGTGCAGATAAAACTAACTAGGTGGTCAGATGACAGGACACCACTAGTGGCATCCTCTCTAAAATGGAAAACGGCTGTCAGAAAAGCAAACTGCCCTATTAATTTCAGACACACATCCCCATCAACTCCAGTGCGTGCAATCCAGGCTTTACGCATTATTCATCCTGACTCCCACATTTCACTGTTGCCTAAACCCTGCCAAAGTGAAAAGGCACGCTATCCAAAAGGCAGAGAAGCAAATCTTAGAAGTGGTATGCAGTGGTATACACTTCATAAAGTAGTGTTTAATTAGCAAACATTGATCTTTCTGACAGATACCATTTGCACTGCACAGTACAGTCCTCTCATTAACAAGAGGCAAGCCTCCCTGTACCTGTATTTCAGAATCTGAAGTACCTGACCTTATTCAGAGTATATTTTTTTACTAGTGCAACTCCTTCTTGAAGTCAAATGCTGCCTAGGATGTCCCACAGATATACCTTCTTGGGCACAGTGTGTGAAACTCTACCTGTTGCTCATCATGGGACTCCTTAAACACACCTGTCCTATTTTGTAAAAGCACTGCCACCTTCAGTTTTATTTCTGTGACTGGCAGGTGGGGTGGGAAAAACTGCTCTCCATTTCTCTTATTATTCTCGTGCTGGTTCCTAATTTTTTCACTGGGAAAAAAAGAAAAAAGTCTCAGGCTTCGTACCTCAGCACAGGCAGACATTTGACATCTCTTTCAGTGACTAGATCTCACTGACATCAAGGGAAGCTTTTCTGAAATCCTTTGCAGGGTCCGGACATCTCTCCGAGCCCCAAAATGCCAGCACCAGCTCCTGCTCCAGCCTTTGGCAAGTGACTTCAATAGTTTAAGGTAAAAAGCCAAGTTTCAGAGACTGGAGCATGAGGCTACTGCATTCCTCTGGGACATCACTCACTAGACTGTGTAGGACTAAGCATGGGATGCTGGGAGATGCTGCAAACCTGAACAAGGGCTTACAGTGATGGAGCAAATTGCCAGGGAATACGTGAGTGTGCCCAGGCTTAAGAAACATTGTGAAATCTTTTCAAGGCAACACAAATCACACATGGAAGATTGTTGTATCTGGTAAACACTCCAGGGGGAGTGTTTACGGGGGGGGAAGGGGGGACTCAATACAGTAAACAAATGGCCCCCAAGCTTCAATTGCCCCAGGAGGACAGCCATTGATTTACTGGAATCTATTTAAGACTTTGTTACAGTTGTCTGTCCATACAGAAGATACTCCAAAATTATGATAATGGAGTAGCAACGAAAACATCCTAAAACACGTCAGCAGGAATTACAGTACTTAAGAGTGCAGGTAAAGGACAGAAAACTTGCAGAAGCAAGAGAACGAAGAGGTGAGGAATGATGGCAGAAGGAAATGGGGCTGGACAGTGAGAAGACAGTCTACGTGATTTCTTCCTGCTCTAAATACCTTTTTGAACTCAAACATGGAGATCAATGCTTTTCTATCCATATTACTGAAGAAACCTTACGGAGCCTGCCCAGTGGAAAGCTCCCTTGCACACCGTTGCAGGTCCCAGGTGTGAGTCCCCTGGACGGTGTGCCAATACCCCTCTGGCCAGCCCCGCAGCACGTGGAGCCAGCAACAGAGCTCCTGCCCCAGCACTGTCTGGGCAGGTGACAGCACCGGAGACTCCCATGGATGCTACTGCTCTCCAAGGACTTTTTCGGGGACTATGGAAAAAAGGTGCAGGTTTTTCTGTGGCTAAGTCAGCAGGATCTACAGCCAGTTACACTCTGTAGAGAGCTAGCATCTGCTTCTCTTAAATGGTGGATGCTTAGTAATTCCTGTTACTTTCCCACAAACCAAAGAAGGCTTTGAAAATGAAGGAACCACCATCAAAAATACTTTCAAAAAATAAAGCAAAAAATAAAGCAAGCTTTCTTGGGACAAAACCTGGAAACAGTCTCCCAGGAAGATCCTAGAAGTATTCTTTGGCATTAAGTGGTGAAATCTGTCGAAACACAGAGAGCGCAGACAGTGGTGGAACCAGAAGGGAAGGGAAGGGGGTGACAGTGCCATGCTGCACAGCTGTCTCCTTCTATTACCTCCCACTAGCAGAAGACAAACCTGAAAAGGCCCAACTTGTCCTTCACAACTGAATCACAGAAACGTGATGCACTGTGCCATAGTCATTGACCTGCTCTCTGTGTGCAGGCTGCCTGAGGGATGTTTGGTGCCACAGGTCTGGAAGTAGTTTGCCATTTTCATAGCCTCAGGAGCAAGCACATGGACAAACACAAATATCCCACAAGAGAATCCTCTTCAATTACAAAGCAAGAGACCGTTACAGGACAGTGTCAATGTGGAACATCTAAATGATTTACACAAAAGTAATTTTAAATAGGGAAATAAAACAATCCATTAAAGATCAGCAGTGTAATGTTAATGTGATATAACAAGACAGAAAGAAACAACTGAACACACAACAAAGATCCTAACAGATAAACGTGGGAAAGGACAACCCATATTTTCAGTTTACCATGATATATCTAGGCATTACAGCAGAGCTGATACACAGAGCTATTTGCAGTGGCAGTAAAATCTTGCAATATCTATTTAAGGCATAAAGTAGCGGTTAACAGAGAGCAGATTCTTAGTTGTTGCAAATCAGCGTAGCTTTAGTAGCAAGTCAACAGAACTATGTTAAAGTGTAGCACCTGAGGACAGTATCTGAAAAAAGCATGGAGCTCCTAATTTGTGGTGTGGTTATTTGAAAACAATTCTGCAAAAGAAGTTGGAAGAAATAGGACCGCATTTTACTATTTGATTTAAACTCAGGAGGTTTTAAAAGTGGGAATGTAAAAACGAAAAGCTGAGAAAACAAACTTTTGGCAATGACATTTGACTTGTACAGCAACAACCGCAAAGGAGATGCATTCCTTGCCCCACCAAAAAGCAAGAGGAATGATTAAGCTTTAAAACACATACATGTACACACAAAAACATATATAATCACCCAAGAGCTCAGAACTATGTCAGGATCACAAATATGTAAGGCAAATAAATACACTTAAAAGGTTCATCTGATACCACATCAGGGAAGGTTCAAGGTGAGGTTAAAACATTTCTAAAAGGGAGATGATTCCCCTTCTCCAGCCAGTTGCAATGTTTCGTTTTCCCAGCGCAATGGAGGTGAGAGGGGCAACGATGCAGCATGCACAAGGGCACCGATCCTGTTAGCGGACTTAGCAGTTATATGCAAATCTCTCAGCTCAGAAACTGGGAATT
This sequence comes from Scopus umbretta, assembly GCA_013400535.1. NCBI lineage: Eukaryota > Metazoa > Chordata > Aves > Pelecaniformes > Scopidae > Scopus > Scopus umbretta. Next base: position 45,763 of record VZTL01020700.1, read on the forward strand.
TTGCACTTAAGAACACCACTTGCATGAAATCCCTCCTGCTTTTTACTCATAAGAGCACTGGAAAAAGCCAGCATTGCAAACAGAACATCGCAGCCATAGCAACAAGCAATTCAACACTTAAACTCTTCAACAGACTAAACAGTATTTTCTTTCTGGTTTTATAATTTCACGGTCAATAATTCACCATGAGCACTTTACTTGTCTAGCTGGTCATTAATGTCTCAGCAACAATTTCCTGTTAAATCTTCAACCCAGAAAACCTCCTCACCCAAACTAAAATAAAAGTATGTGTATACAGGGAGACCACTTCAAAAATTAAACTTTTTTCTCTCTTTTTGGAAATTGGTATAGAAAGATGGAGAAGAGCCCAAGTTCTGGCCCGTTAAATCAAGGACTAGCCCTTTATTAGTATTGTACGCTATAAAATGTTAAAACCAGGAACCCAAAAGCCTTAAAATTGAGATTTAAAACACCTAGCAACTTAGGCCCTGCAGCAGTATCTCTGAGCAATGCCCAAACAGCACAGGAACTCGATGGGAAGTCTCCTTTACCTTTTTCATTGACTGTGAGGATTTTTTTTTTAAAATATTTTTTATTGCTATCAGTAAAAACCCATTTGAAAACCAAAATTGAAGGCTAAAAATAGGATAAAACATTCTGCATGGTTGATGAAATTTAACCCTGTTAATTAGACAGCTTCATTTCACCGTCAGTAAGAGTCTAATATTACCCTAACAAATGTATGGGTTTTTTGGAAAGTGTCATGCATGAACGCAACTGAAATCGTGCCTTGTTTAACTTTTAATGGTATCGAATTTAATATCTGCAAAAGAATTCACTGTTTTCTCAAAGGCAAGAATCTGAGATGTTTAGAACCTATTGACTCAAGCATAAGGGCAGTGGAAAACTGTTGATCTCTCCCAAGTAGACTAAATAACATCCACATGAATTTTAATGCTCAATAAAGATGCTAACCTTAATGAATTAACTTAGGTAGGTATTTAATTATCCAAAGCTTGCATTACCCTTTCCTATCTCTTTACCATTTTTATACTCCTTTACTGCAGTGAAAAAAAATGAATTTGAAGGAACCAGATAGCACAGACCCTTTGAGAGCTTCAGGGATCATCCTGCCCTCCTTGCCACTACAGGTAACTCAATCGCAGCATAACCCCACAATTCACGGATGCAGGCTTCATTGACTGACCCTACAACTTGGGTGTGAACTCAACTTTGCTAGCAACACATGCTGACAAGCTCCATAAATGACAGTGAAGGACAGAGCATGAAACAGACACAGAAATGTGTTTACAAGTTCAGGAGGAGCAGGGACCTTCTCCAAACCCTGTTTATTTGGATTATTTTTGACAAGTAGCACTACTATCTATGGAGTTAATGTGCTGTGTAAGAGACTGTTACTCAGTGTTACAATTTTTTTTAAGCCTGGCTGGTCACATAGTTGTTCTCTATTAATTTTTTTTGTTTGAAATGTTTTTTGAACTTCTCTCTGTATAAATCACAAGGTGAGGATCTGGGGAAAAGAAACGCTCTTTTTCAACTTCTCACAGCTTCTGGGCTGTTTTGTGATCTGCCCACCTGGATACTACACAATCACACCCTGACCCTGCACTCCAGGATTTACAGAGCGTTTTTTACAATCCAGATGGGGCTGGCTGGAAATCTTACTAAGTATGTCCTGAGACATACATGTGTCAGTGGAGTAGGATACTGTGCAAGTGAAAGTGTGAAGAAAGCATGGTAGCAAAATCCATTTATAACTAAGAATTACTCGTTGGAGGTGATTGGTGACCAGCCAATGGGGAAGTGTCTGGTGATTATGAGAGGTCATGCAGCACTCTGTCTGATTATTAAGCCTTATACATAAGGCAGATCAAAGAGGTGTGGACAAGGGGGACCTGGTAAAACATGGGGGATGTTGAAAGACTGTTGGGGTTTTTTGACAGGAAAAAGGGAGAGCAACTTCTATGTTACACGAACAGGACTTTTGAAAAGCCACAGAAATATCCCATACTTACTTTTATCTTCCTGGTTTTCTTCTGCTGCTTTGCCTTCATCTTCCTCCTCCTCCTCCTCCACCTCCTTCTGCTGCGCTTCTTCGTGATGATCGGCGGCACCGACTGAAAGGCTCTGGCAGCAGTGGTTGAAGCCGCTATCCCGAGGCAGAGTGAAACTTCGGGGCTTTCCCCCATTCCCATTCAGCACTTGCATCCGCTCACCCTCCACGAGGGGGAAAGGGCCGTAGTGGTCTTGCAGGTGGCACTTCTGGGTGGGCAAGGTCGACTGCCGCCGGTGCTCGGGGGAGACCACGGCCGCCTCAGAGAACACAGAGTCCTCCAGCGGCAGCGTCTGCAGATAGTGGAGTCCTGAGCTCGTCAGCGGCGTCTCTATGAGGTCCTGCCAGGAGCGCCGCTGGCTCGCCGTCTTGCGCACCGGCGAGTCGGTGGCGCTCCCCGCCGCCTCCGGGCGAAACTCCTCATGCGACGACTGCGACTGGGAGGTCTCCGTGGACGAGAGTCGGCTGTGTTTTGGCTCCACATAAGGGCTTGCGCAGCTCATCTACAACATCAGCAATAGAGCAATCTTCAGATCAGTGTAGACTGAGAACTACTGCTAGTAATAATCACATACTTTTCATTGTCACTGATGGCACCCAGTTTAGTAATGAAGGCACAAACTTACCTGATTAACCTGCCCTGACCCCAACTTTAAGGCATGCACACGTCACACCTGTGGGCCAGATACTGGTACTTAGTCATAATAAGTATCCTTATTATGTCCCTTAGTCTATAAAATAAGCCAACACAATTATTTGCAGAGAACTTTGCAGAATATGACGCCACAGAAGATGGGGAAGAGATGTGCCTGGTCCACTAAAATCTTAAAAATGCCATCCAAATACCTGTTGCCATCCTACTTTGCTAAAAATTTCTTTGGTATTGTCTTTGCAGTCCTTCAGTGCAGTTCAAAGATCTATGATTTTGGAAGATAAAGTATTGCATTTGAATTAAACTTCATGAACACTCTCTTTGCCCAGACCTTCCCAATTTTTCAGTCCAAATTTTTGCATTTTATATTCAAGTAAGATATATTAATTAACATTGTCTGAGTATACAGACATGAAAATTAAAACTGCTAGTGCAGAATAAGTTAGAAGTCCATACTCTGGTTTTATACCAACAGCTGCTTGAAGAAGAAAATAATAATAAAAAAAAAAAAAATCTCCTTTTGGTCTAATTTATAGAGAAACCTACTTTTTCACAGCAACATAACAACTGGTATCTCTATTTGGGATATGAGAGACAACATTTTCATGTTGGCATTTCTGTGGAAATTCAAGTGTGATTTGTTACTGTAAAGCTTCACAGCTTTGTTGTGCCTTAAAGAAGAGTCTGTGCTGTTACTGATGTAACAACATTTTGTCAGAGAAGACAATAAGGGGGTGGTGAGGGATTGCATGGATGAGGAGTCCATCATGAATGAAGAACAGGAAGAAAGAATTCTGTAACTTAATCCATTTTGTACAGCAATTGGGATTATAAATCTGTGTTCTCTACACACCAGCGGAAACAGCACCGACGGCTGTTGAAGTTAACGATGCATGTTACTTAAATGCCTTAAGTCAAGTACTGACTCAAAAAGTATACTGGAGAGTGCTCTAACGTGTGCATGCACGTGCTTTTAAGCAGGAGAGCAGGTAAAAGTGACACTTTATGTAGTCATTCCTGTAGACGGCAGCAGGTGACTTACCGAAGGAGGCCGTGGGTATGTGTCATACGGGGGTGGTGGGCTGTCTTGTTTGGGTGTCGATGGAGTGTCAGCTTCCTCCTTATCACTCTCACTCCAGTAATCTACAAGTTATGTACAGTTCAGATGAAAAACTAGCAACACATTTTGGTACTCAGAGACTCACTTTCACAAAAGCAACTGGAAACTCCATCCTTAGTATTACTGAGAGTTAAACGCCAGTCAGTGCTGACTCTCTAAACATTAGCTGCTGTAATTTGGAATTGCTTTAATCTGAAGGGGGAAAATTCAAAACATTATGGGGTATACTAAGTCTCATGCCTCACTGCAGAGATATTAAACAACCACCTGCAAAAGAGCCACTAATTTAGCTCTTGTACACACCTTATAAATAGAACATGTGTACAGAATACTCCTAATACAAGTACTGGATTTTCAAATATTTATAGAGCCATCAAAATAATTATGATTGGGTATATATTGACTGGAAAATACTGAAAGTGTTTTTTGAATAGAAAACATGAAAAATGTAACTTGCAAAAGTCTTGCTGACTGCAAATAACATGAAGACATGTAATTCACACCAACTGGCAAATCAAACAACTAGTGGTTACTGCACACATGACTAATCAATGTTATTTCTGTACCCATTTTTTTCCATTGTATACTACCAGTTATCCAAGCTTTTCAATTCAATTTCTAATAACAAACAGCTGCATTTAAATAAGACAGAAAAAATTTATGTCATATATCTGCTTCATAAAACAGCTGCTGCCCTGTTATCCATGCAAGAACATAAAGGTGATATGGTAAGGAAAAATACGACAATGATATTTTAGCACAGAGTTCCAAAAGATGGATGAGAAAATAAAAAGGACATAGAGCTCATGCACTAAATTTAATGGGATATGAGGTTTCATTTCATCAGAAAGTCAAGTCTTGGCCAAGCACATTTCATATGTTTGCTAGCTTGGTCACAGGGGAAAACTCATGGAAGAATGTACCATACAGGAATTTATACTTATTCTGTTGCAAATATTTTTGAAGCAGAACAGCATCTAACTAAATGGACACCGGACCTTAATATTCTTTACAAAAGAAAACTACTTAACTGCCAACCCAGCTCAAGATGGAGAACTTTAATGTTTCTAGACATTGTAAGACCTATAAAAATACTTCTGTTGTCACTTCGGTTCTGACTACCTTTCAGTATTTGGGTAAATCATTGTACAACAGGACACTTTAGCTCAGACTATTCACAGACTAATTGCAGACAGGGTTCACTTCACCTAGTAAGTGTTCAATGAACTGCATGACTTAGTACTTTTTCTTTAATAGATGAGGAGGAAAAGATTGATTGTTGCTTCGTAAACGATCTAAACCAAAAATCCAAGTTGGCACAACACGTAATTTTGGCTTTAATGATCGCTTGTTGCCATGATGACTATTGTATCATATGATTAATGATCTACCGTACCTAATCTTATTCAAGATTTAAAACAAAAACTTATCTTAAAATTACATCAGCTTGAAACAGCTGTCCCTAAAATGCTGTATTTTTTTAGATTGTAGTCATGGTGGGGGTAGTATTATTTATCTATTTTTTCCAAGAAGTAACAACTCTGTTTTAACTCTGGGTCTCTTGATTTGCTTCCTGCAAGCTTATATATGAGAGATGCTCTTCAAATGGTACAATAAATAGCATAAATAAAGTTTTCATGACTACAAAATACAAAATTTAAAAAAAGTCTCTAGAAAACTGCAAATAAAGAATTTTTGGTGAACGAAACACTAAATCAGAGAAAACTTTTTTTAAAGTCACTCCTAGTTTTAAGAAAACTCGTTTCCAACAACTCAAAACACCTGAAAATATTGGCATATAAGCATGTTTGTTCCTATTACAGCAAAACCTAATGGCACGATGTAAGAGGCCTGTCAGAATTGCATCACTCAGTGAGATTTCTGCAGACTTGGAGCTCAACTGTTTATGCTGAAAGTAAAATTTAGCAGCCTCAGAGCAGGTTCCAATCTTGGCTAAAAATACAAGAAGATGTTCTTGCTGTCAATTCCACATACAATAAAACACTGGATGATCACGTTTTTGTGCACCTTACCTCAGACAGGGAATTCTGTTGGCAGCCTATGGCTTGTTTAGAAAATTTCTGCAGTCACAGGGGTCAGTTTCCAGATGAAATGTATGAAAATAGCCTCCCACCAATTTTTAAAAATGTTGCGCTTTTGGTGACTGACTCATTAGAGTCTATTTAAAATGGGTATAATGCTATCAAACAGTTGCCGTGTTTCTCACCGCAGATTTTGTCCAATTCAGTGATGGACAAGCATAATGCATCGGGCATATCTTGAAAGCTTTCTGCATGAGCAATAGACTGAATATATTATATATAACCTCACATTGACCTGCCATTTGCTGATTAAATATTTTCTATTTATATCGGCAAATATTTTTCCCTCTGGTTTGATATGACTGGAAAGGATATAGCTTCTCCATCCAAGGAAGTCCCTTGCCATATTGCTAACATTCATTGTATTTAATATAGAAAGTTGATGGTATTTTTATAAAACTGTTCTGTACAGAATGTGATGTTTTATTCAGCAGTACACCCACAATTTGGTGATTTGTGCATCTCTGAAGCACTTGAAATAAATTTATGCACTTTGGATTCAGAACCATTCAACTCTTAATTGAAACAGGTTTGAAAACTACTGTTGAATTGTTTCAGAGGTATTATGAAACTTTGCTGCAAAGGGCTGAACTGAACAGAAACAAAAGACCTTTTGTAAAATCATATATGTAGATGACAATTGGTACAGTCACTGAATACAGAAAATTCCAGCTTCACAATTTTTATAACTGCAGAAATGCTTGAAGTGATAGAGAGGTTTCTACTTTGCTAACTTGATGCCTCTGCTAATTAGGGACACTACTGAGCTGTTTAATAGCCCTTGTGCTGGGAGCCAAGGATAATCACCAGAGGCATAAAATCACTGTACAGCAGTGAGGAGGGAATGCGATACTGATTCCCACACTAAACACAGCTAAGCAACACAAAGAGGATATAGTTTTACCTACCTATATATGATAAATCAATGTGAGTGAATGGCATTAGAGTGGTAATAAAAAGTTCTGACAGCGCCTGGGATATAATTTCCATAGTAAGTAGGGTCTCACTGATTATCTTCAAGAGGGAGACACTTTAATAATAGGTAACATAAGGCCTGAATGCACATGATCTCATGTCTAGGAGCTGGATCATCTGCTATTTTATTACTCAGTGATTGCTTGGTAGCAAAAATATTTCTCCACATCCATTTGGATTTCAAAAGGTATATCATGTCTGTAAATGTGCTCTTGGACAGTGTTAGCATAACTGTTCATACACCTTTTCCCTTACCGTCCCGCATGTTATTCTAATTCTAGTGCCAACCTGCTGTCAATAAAAGTTTGAATTTGGCTTTGAATGCTAACACAGAGGATTTCCTAGAAGACTCCAAGATTCCAAGTTTGTTCACAGCCTCTTCAAGCAGCGACAGATGGTAGGCAGGTCCCTCCAAACTGGTTATTGTAGTGCTCTCTGGGGAGTACAGATTCCCAAACTGATTTTCAAGTCTGGTGAGGCACTGAGAACATGACTGGAGGAACAGTGAGCATGGTGTTGCTATCCTGGGCTGTGTGAATGCAGAGGGCCTGGTGTTATAGGAATGACATGATGTGCCAAGGACCACACCAGACTAAAACAGGGTGTGGGCAACACTCCCAGGATAAGCAGCTGTACTTACTGGAAGATATGATTAGAAATGAGGCAACTGCAGGTACAACTTAGTTATGTGCGAGAATGACAGAACACCCCAAAATCTTCCCACGCACACTGCTACCACTGAATTACGGCAGTTTGCTGTAAGCCACTGCTCTTCAACCCCAGGCTGATCCCTCTAGGATGCTCTGTGGTGAGGCAAGCAGGGTATGAAGCAAGGCAGACCTAATTTTCTGATGCTGTCTTTTAATCTTCTACTACTAGAGAATATCCTACTCTCTTGATGTTTCTACCTGCCTGCCAAAGTCACCCTTCTTCTCAGCAGGGAAAGGAGTTTTTTGCACAGTGTCTCCCAGGAAAATGGCACCGCAGCAACACATTGCAGACAGACAGACCTTGCACATCTTCCTTCTCATGGTATCAGACCAGAAGGTCAGGGCTAAGGCTGCTGTCACATGGGCTAGTGCAGAACCATGGCTTTGGGGGATATGGAGGACACCATGTGGCAAATTTTGAAGCCTAGTTATAGCCTTTTGAACACAACTCTCCCTGAAAAATGGTTAGAAATATAGTCTTTGTAAAGAAAAGACTAGATTAAATACATTGAGGTGCTGGAGCGTGTCCAGAGAAGGGCAACGAAGCTGGTGAAGGGCCTGGACAACNCTGCAGCTCCGAGCCGTAAGCTTTTTGGGCCAAAAGACAGAACCTTACTGGTGCAGGCTGCAGAGCCACAGAATTAGAGAGTGAGGTTTTGACTCAGTGGGCAGCAGGCAGACAGGCATCTGAGTAAGCTCTGGATCATCATGACCACTGCAATTCTCTGGTGCCTGCTGCCAGGTACATCTGTAAAAAAGAGCATGGATTCAAAAGACCGGCTGCTTGCCAAAACAGCTAGTTGGATAAGAACACTTCTTCTGTGCATCCATGTCACTGGCAATTCTAGGAAACACGTTCCCCAACACAACTGATGACTGTCCCTTTCTTTTTCCTGTCTGCAAACAGGATTTCTACTGCAGCAAACTAAAGCAAAGTGACTCATTATTTTATATATGCTGCTTTTTTAAATGCATGGAAATACTAGATATTAAAAATAGACAGATGTAAAATGTTGTAAACCTGCAACTCCAAATGAAATGCCAACAGGGTTTTAACACACATCACAATATAGCAAAACCAGTAGAAATCACAAAAAAAATTAAGTGGCCTTAAAATGAAAGTCTTTAGGGGAAATCCAAGTATGTCAACAGGCTTTAAAAGAATGTTTTTGTTCCTGAGAACCAATTTCATGCATTCCTGTCCCCTGTGAATTCAGACACCAAATGCAACGTTTAAAAATTTTTTTTAGCTTGCAGATTCTTAAGTTTCTTCTGATAGGCGACAGAGGCGCCTTGGTACCACATAACGGAGCTTACTGGAGGTACTTTTACTGCTTTTAGCTACCTTCTGTGGCCTTCTCAGAAATAATCCAGTGTCTGTGGACCACAATCTGAAGGAGCTAATCAAAACCCCTGAGAGAGAAGGAATTCTCTAAAGCACCAACAGCGATACCCATATGTGAATTGCTTTCGGATGACAAGAATGAGGCCTGATACACAGCAGGGAAAAAAGAACAGATGAACTTGTGATAAGAGCTGACAGAAGAAACCAAAATAACAACACATTACCTTGCTCTTGTTTGATCCTCTCTCTTTCTGCATAGCCAGCAGCAAGCATGTTAATTCTGTTTAGCCATCTGAAATAATATTAAAAAAAGCAGTGATACCAATCCAGCCTCTTAATTTTGGGGTGTATTTCTACAAAAACAAAGTTAGGAACATCTGAAGGAGATTCAGGACAATGTTATTTTTCATATTAGTCAGCTGTTTTCTTTGATACTCTTACTCAGGGAGTCTCCAAAGATCTATGATTTTGCTGTTGAACAAATTGTTTTCACAGCAAAGATTTTATTTCAAATGGAAAACCATGTATGATGTCAAACAACTGTAAAATAAAGGATTTTGAGATAATCAAAGAGCTATTAAGTCTGCTGCTCACAGATATGCCATCACACCAGTACTCCTGCTGTTCTGATTTCTTAAGAATAAACACCACTTTTCTGAGATTCAAGCAATATTTTAAGGCCTGAATTGGCAACTTAGCAGAGGAGCAGAGCAGAAAGCAGCAATAAAAAGAACAGGTTCACTCCCAAACAGACAGTGAGGTTTAATTATGCCATTATGTGTTTCAGAGCTTACCTACAGTGCCAAGTACAAAGAGAAGGAGGCATATCAGAATTCACTTTTGTGTTCATGTCAGAGAAGCCGGGGGAGAAAAGACAGTTGCCTCAATGCAATTCACATCTAAGGCTTTAACCTCAACTTAGATTTGAAAAAAAAATTTCTATAAACTGCACAAATTAAAAAAAAAAAAAACAACAAAAAACAAACTATTGCTATTTTCTTCTAGCAGGGCTGACATTGCCAAGCACATGCTCAACCACACTGCTTCGACCTGCCCTCTTACCCCATGGGTCTCTCAGTGTATTCATGATCCACATGCTTACACTAAATCAGGTCCTCCATCAACCACCATGACTATCTCCCATGGTTGTCCATTCCACGTTAAAGCTGGAATTACTGGCTCCAGTCATCCCATAGTCAGGATTTGACAGGCCTGGTTTGCCAACCTACTGGCTTGCAACTTTACTGTTAGGGTATACAGAAGGACAACTGAAGTCAGGTTTGCGTTTTCTTGAGGAATATGAAGCCCCGGTTTCAGAAAACTCTGCCTGATGGGTTTAATTTGCATACTGCATGCATGGAAACAGGATGTAGTATTGTCTCAGCAAGGGATACACCCTTGTAATCACTCCTGCATGCCAGCCTTCAAGACATTTCAGGGCAGGGTAAGCAGGCATCAAATCATAAGATACAGCTGCTCTCCTCAAAATTAACTCCTGTCAGTGTCCTTCCACAAACGGTGACCACAAATATGACCTGAAAATCACATTAATAGTCCACAAATCATTGTACATTGGGAAGGAAGCTAGCTATTTACTCCTGAAGTAATCACAGAATACTTCATGACAGCATACAATCAAAATTTCTGCCAGAAGAATAGGGAAGCTGAAGAAGAGACTTAAATTTCAGTTGTAATTGTTATGAAGTACTATACACTTATAAAAATAACTGGCATGTAGGAACAGAAATCCAACAAATTGTGTCCCAGACAATGATTTCACATCTTCACTGCAGAAAGGTGACCCACTACAAAGCTATCTTTTAGGTTCACATTCCTGATATGTGAAGGCTTTCTTTGGGGAATAAAGCTCAGCTGTCTTGACAGCTCTGCCAGCGCAAATCAGAGGCACTGAGGCAGGAACCTCACCCAGAGCACTCCAGCCCCGTGCTGCCAAGGGATCAGCAAAGGCCACAGACTTGTCTGTGTCCAAAGGGTAAAGGAGCACAAGAAGACAAACGCCTGCCCTGTCAAATGGCATGGCAGACAGTGGAGGTGGCCCTTTGCGTGCCTCTTGCCTATTTTGGATTTCACGCTCTGAATTCAGCTCACGGCTTACCACCCCCCAGCTCAGCCAGCAGGGAACAGCGACCTAAAACCCCTTTGGATAGGGCTGCTGACCACAAAGTATTATATGATACACCTATAAAGGTTCTCCTGTTGGAAAACTTCATTCTGTCCTAAATATGAGAGAGCATTTTGTGTTAAGTATGCATGGGGGTGAGGTAGCCAATTAAATTAATAAACACTTAACTGACAGTCTTACATACCGCTTACAGCTATGGTAGATGATTGTTTCCAGAAAAATGTTATTTCCTGAAAAGTATAATCTAATGAGAACCCAGGAAATGTATACCAGTCTGAGAGAGACAGCAGACTGACTTCACATTTAATGATTTTCTGCAGGTCATGATCTATGTCACAGTTTGGTATATCACCTGCAATGCCCATGGGGTGAACGAGAAAGTACTGACGTGGTTGTAAACCATTAACAATCATGGCTTTTGAGTGGTTTGCTAGTTTAAAAAACTGGAAGAATGGTATTGACTCCTTCTGCATATTTTTTGGTATGTGGCTGCTAAAGCTTCTTCAGATATGGTTAGAAAGGGTATGGTTAGAGAATTAGTATCATTTTAATAAAGCATGGCTAGAGTTATGGTACATTGAGGTTAGGATCGTATGAGAAATCCAGTGCACTGGGCTGGTATCACAGGGAAATGTAAAGATCTCCTGCAGAACAGAAGAGTAAAAAGTGCTTTACAATGCACTGGGGAGAAAAGTTCCAAGCATACAGTTATACAAATATTCCTTACTATGAATACTAAAAGATACAAAGCCCTAGGACATGGGAAGATTTAAATCTTTCTTCCCTACGGTGTGCTGTTCCTGGTAGTCACTGTAACCTTCAGAGGGCAGAGGCCAAGACAATATTCCCTCCTTACTGCAAATGCAGCTTTAATTTTCTAGTGAGAATTACAAAATCTATGTTAGGTAGGACAATAAATACAGTAGGACTAGTAGTTGCAGCAGTCATCTGTCATCTAGGTTTTCCTTTTTTTTTTTTTTTAAGAACAGCACATACATTTCTTGTCAGTATTTAATTAAAACAATTTTATGACACATAAAACAGGATTAAAAAAACCCTAATCTTTCTGTAGACCTGTTACTTCTAGAAAAAAGAATGCATAGTATTAGCACTCTCACAGAATAGTAGGAAACATTTTTCTATCTTATCTCATGCTCCAGGTAGATGCAAGGCTTTTAGTCAAAGCAGGGTGTCAAATTGTCTTTAATCATAAAACTTGAGGATACAGGACAAACTTGCTGTATGGGAATATGGATACCTTACAGTGTCTGTAAGTACCCAACTGCAGTTTAACTGGAATGAAGAGGCCTGTAGACCATGTGGGAGAGTATTTAGAGACCTTCACGGAAATCTTCCAGAGACATTCTTATGCGCTACTACTACAAGCTGACTTGTCATCTTTCCTCTTGATCATAGAGCTACACTGAGGAAGAAAACTCTTATAATGTCAGTACTCAATGTCACAAAAAGAGAAAGAAGACAGCTTAGTTACAGCAGGCCAAGGAAGTTCTCAAATATTCCATGTGAAGTTACTGACTGTATTTCCCTGCCTAGAAGATATAATTTTGGCAGCCATATATGTCATCAGGTAAAAAATGGACAGTTTGGAAAAAAAAGGAAGAGAAAGAGTATTGTAAGTATTTAAGCCGGCCAACCCTGAAAAGGATGCATTTGCCTCTGAGCTGATGATCAGGATTATTGAGTAAAGAACAGTTAGTCCATAAAGCAGCAGACACAGTTACCATGGAAAATCAAAGTAAAGTTACATACAGTATCATCAAGCAGAAATATATGGACTGCCTTCTACATCAGAATATTTCTTGGAATGGGAATAGCAATGGATTTCCAAGCAAGATGTTTCTATGACTACACACTTACACTAGCAAAACAGTACTTTGCATCAATAAAGAATATTCTGTCCTTCTTCTCACCCAGACTAAGCGTGTGCACTTTTTGCTGGTGCAGCCAAGCGGATGAATGGAACTTCAGATGCCACAACAATAAAGTTCAGTGATCACAGATCTCCAGACTCCTGACCAGCATAATGATGTGGCACAGTCATAAAAGTAGTAAGAAAATTCGAATAGTGACAGAGTCACCTGAGATTAAAATGCCCATTTCATGTGAGTAGATACACACAAAAAAACCCTTCACATCCTGCATAGACTTTTTTGTAAAAAAAAAAAGCAACTAAATCATTTTATACAAGGGATGCAGGAATTGAACCATTTTGAACTTTCAGTTAGGCTATCTATTCACAGTTTGCTGCTTCGTTTCTTCTGATTCAAGTATAAACAGAACTGAAATGACCGCATGATCCATAATTAAAATGTATGCCAGAAACCTGACAAAAAAAACCCCAGAAGTTGATCAAAACAATCTTAACTGAACTCAATAACTTAATTCTGTGTTTGACTTCAGCTAGGCTACAAAAAATGCTTTTACACAGGAAGTATTTCATTATCTCCGCATTTGAAAGATTATTTTTTCAGTAACCTACTTTTTTCCAATACATTGAGTTAATTCAATGTTTGTGAAACTGAACAACTAATTCTAATACATTAAACAAAGGGAAAAAAGTAAAATTATGTGGTGAGACTCTGACAGCAACTCAGATGTAAGAATTTCAAGTAATTCCATAGACCTTGATAAAGTTACTTGAAAATTTACATGTGTGTAACTCAGATCAAAATTTGGTCAAGCTCATTCTAAATGAATTAATAAGCACTTATTTCTAAATATGATAAAGACTATTTGTGCTGGGAAGTTAAAAACATTTTAGTTCTTGGGTTTTAGACTGTGCAATGTATTTCTAAAGAATTGGTGCATATTTGCTGCTGCTTTCTGATTACTGAACAGTTATATAAGTTTTTATCCTTAGAAACAAGGTGCCTTGTCATACTGACTGAGGACCTGCTGACAGAATTGATTTATCTACTTCTGTAGTTCAGGATATGCCGAATAGACCATGCCATTATTCTGTTTGCTCTGCAGCAAATTGCATTTTGAGTGACTGGCTTGACAGAATTATCAAGGAAAGGCAAGCCTAAAATTTTACAAACAAATAAAAAGGTTTTAAGTTTTCTGAGGAGAGACTTTTGAAGTGAGCCTTAGTCATGCATGAACTTTTGAAAAAATGTTAACAGACAGCTATTGCTAAATGAAAGCAAGCATAGTATAGTATCAGCATACTTTGCCAGTCAAATATTATCAGCAGAGAACTGGCAGTACCCTGAAGGTGCTCTGCCAGGTAGCTGAATCTAGTACCCACAGGAGAGATTAAACTGTGATTATAGCACTTACTAACATTTTTATGGATTGAGTTTTATCTCCTTTCCCCTCTGTTTTAAAAGAAATTTTACACAGACCTTATCTAAGACAGAACAATTCCCAGGTTGCAATAATAGATTTTCATTTGTGTCCTCTGTCGTATGACAAACATGGGGTATTATATTGAACTGAATTAATTTCAGTTTATGTTGTGAAAATAGATTAAATAAAACACCAAATATTTGAATAGGCATGAGATGCATGTTTTTAATTTACCATTCAAGTGAATTAAGAGGAACTATGTTTATTTTCTGCTGAAGTCTCAATCATTTTTCTGAAAAAAATCACACAATGGCCTAAAATAGATACAGTAAAACTCAATACCCAAAGAACTAAGACTAAAGTCCTTGTTCTTTTTGAGTTGCTGAAATTTTCCCCACTAAATCCGATACAACCAAAATTTCACTTCAACATTATAGGTTAAATTCATGGCAGTAAGAAAGAAATTCATTCCTTGTAATCTCTACTTCCTTTTTCAAGACTGGCAGAAGAAAAAAAATCAGTGACTGCCCTTTTTCAAGACTAGCTAAGAAAAAAATCAGTGACTGCTTTAAATCTTTCTTCAACTTCTCATTCCCTCCAGGGTGAGAAACAGAAGCATCCCCAGAGCAAGCACCACATATCTTTGGGAGTGTGGTAGGAAGCAGAGTTGGAGGTATTGCACCTTTGCAGGTGTTGCACAACCGCAAGCAGAAACCTGGAATTCTGAAATTGTGTTTGGATGTTGTTTCACATGCTGTGTTTACTTCTTTTGAGAAAGACAAAATCTTGTCTCTCAAAATCTTCAAACCTTTGTTTCAAAAAAAAGTAGTTTTTGCATGGATTGAATATTTAGCTTATGCAGCCACTCAGAAACAATTGCACTTATTTTCTCAGGTATTAAACTTAACTTTTTGGACTAACACATAATGTATTACTGCTGTGTTATTATCATCTTCAAGAAGTGTCACATTTAAGGAATGGTTCCTTGAACTCTGATAGATTTCCTTACCTGTTCATATCATCTAGGTGTTCAGCAGCAAAATAAAAACTTTTGATCTTAGGATGGCAGGCTTTGAATGCACTGTAGGGGAAAAACATAAAAATGTAATGGCACAACTCTTCTGTTAAAAATGTAAAATAGAGTGGTCACCAAGGAATGAGATGAGTTTAGATTTCCTGAGTTGTTAGATGCTCCCAAACAGTATATAAACATACAACTTTTAGGATTTCACCAAGTAAAGTGCACTTTAGCTACCCCTTTCTAAACAATGCTTGATTCATATGTGCATAAATATCGTTCAACAATCACCTGCAGTGTACTATATTTGGGTAAAGTTAACCAGTTAAAGATATAATTTTATGTATCAGGTAATTTTGCTGATACACCTATAGGTGTCAAATTTTTCTGAACAGAAAATTGACTAAACAATTTATTTGATACAACAGAAAAAATCTCAATCCTGGTGATTTCTCACATCCCAAAGACCTTGACGTTACGTTTAGCGCTAATGACTGCATTTCAAACAGGAAAATGTGATATGCTGATTGACTTCTGAAAAGCTGTTATAAATCAACACTGTGTTCTTGAGGTCATTCTAAGCAATGGGCAATTACATCTCATCTTTTCTTTCCACCAAAGTAATCAACATGACTGTGGTGAAAGAATTACTGCATTTTATACATAATATGAAAGAAATTACTAGAAAGAATTTTTTAACTATGTTGGATAAAGATTTATGATGAAGTACTTGAAGATCCAGAAAATATATCTGAAAGTAATTAATAATTTACAGTACAGAAGAATAATTTTTGAGAATACCCTGAAGGTGTCTCTTAAAATAAGAATAGAAAATGCGTAACGGTCCCAAAGAACATAAAGAAAACTGCAAACATGATACAGGAAGAACATCATCACCATTTTTCTGAGACACAATGGATTTATATATATATATACATATATATATACATATATATATATATATAAAGATATACATAATATAATAAAATAATTCTCACTCTCTCTAATCCATTGTGTCTCAGAAAAATGGTAATGATGTTCTTCATGTGTATCATGCTTGCAATTTTCAATATATATGTCTCTGTGTGTACATATATGTAAATATATGAAAGTAGGTTTTAAGAGACCAGGGATATGAAATTGATATCCAGGAAAGCTACTGCTAGTGAATACTGTCATCCATATTCTTAGTTTTTTTCTTTATCTGTCACCCAAGCAAGGAATTGTAATAGCACATTTTATGTTCTACTATCCAGTAGATACCAAATCATGTAAAATAACCAATTTAGGCAGGGTGCAATTCTGAGAAATGAGTTGACTTTATACTGCTGCCCCAACAAAAAAGAAAAATGAAGCACATCAGCAATGTAGCCTAAGGACACAGGACAATAAGCCCAAGCTGATGTATCTTTTTTTTTTTTTTTTTTTTTTCTTTTCCCAATGCAGTTTTCATTTTCTGCCCTTTGAGACCATCATGAAGAGTAGAGTTCATCCTGAAGAGATATGTAGGCCAACTGATACAAGGTCAGTGTCTTCTTTAGAACTGTATGTACTACAAATCTACCATTTTACTTTTGCAATTGCTTTTCTGTACAAATTTCAATGATTCCACAGTCTTGATAAATTTAAAAGAACAGTAAAAATCATTAGAAGGCAAGGCAAAAAGTTTTCAACAATGACTCTAAAAATACCTCTGTGGGAGTATGCACCTGTCACATTGCTACATATGCTTGAATTTGCATCTAAATAAGAAATGAATTTGTGCAATGGCACAAATCTGGACAGCAGCACACACAGCTAGGTGCGAAGAAAAGTTATCTGAGACCTTTAGGTCATACCTCAAAAATACAGCAAACCACAGTCATTCTCTTTTTTTACTCTGCCTCAGGACTAATACACTGTGTCAGCAAACTTTGAGATGATGATAACTAATTTGGAGTTACATTAATGATTGATGCCTGGCCATGAACTTGGGGACTTTTTTATTTGGATGGTCGCTTTATTATGCTTAAAGCTCTTTATTGAGCTTAAAGGTATCACACACACACACACTCCAACCCCCAACAAACACACACAAAACCACCCCCAAAACAGAAAGGAAACAAAAGAAGAAAGGAAAACTAGAAAAATAAAGGGTCAGAAATAGCCAAGCAGCCTTCTTCCTAATTCATTTTGCTCTAGTCAAGCACTGTGATTCATGATAAGGGAAAAAAAACCTTCTTCAGGAAAGATGGCACACAGAAACCACACTGAATTTGCCTGTTCTGTATGAGCTCATTCTGTGATGCAACCAAATGATCACTGTAACGAAGTCCATTATGTCACTGTTTTAATGGAAAACCTTGTCGTTTGTTACACTTTTTCCATTGTATCATTGCATTATTTTTGAGCATACTTACTATTTCTTGCGGCATTCACTGGCTCTGTCAATTTTAAATTCAGGTAGACTGATGAATCCTTCTGCTTTTTCATCCTGCAAAGATAGTTCTAGATATTACTGTTGTTAAGGTGTCAGAAAAAAATCCCACCACGCTGAAAACTTAAAGATATTTTCACTTGCCTGCTTCTTACATAAGAAATACTAATATATGCTCTGCTCTGGCAAACCTCCCACAGAAGTCACTGGGACTTTTGCCAAAGTAGTAAGACAGATCCCTTGGTGTAAAATACAATTTTAAATACCCAGTTTTCTCAAACAATTTCACAGCTGAACCAGCATTTGAAAATATACAAAATGACCAAACATATTCAGGCAATTAGTTATTCTAATTATTTAATTTGGGGGGAAGATGGAATAATTAGTAAGGAGAAATGCAGCCTACTGCATTACTGATCTGAAGCTGGGATCAAGGCACAAATGGGCTGAGTCTGTGGGAAAACAGGCTTCAGTAACTCTAACTGTGGAACAACTTGCTTTCTGTCTGCTCAGGGAAAAGTTGGGAATCACAGTATTTTAAAAAAGTTATGTACAAATGCTTGCAGTGATTAGAAGAACAAGTCCAGGACTGAGTGCATCCACGTGTTGGCAATGATTTTATCTTGGGATATTTACTAATGGCACTAATAGGGTTTAAAATTAAGGTTTCCTAACCACTGGCAAAAAGCTTTTTTTGCTAAAGCTGATAGAAATAAACATGTACTAATGCAGAACGTTGCTGTACACAATTGTGTACAATCAAAGCTGTACACAATTCAGTCAGGCTGCTCTGGTGCTCTTAAGTTCAGCACATATGAGCACTGAAATCATATCAAAAGCTACAAAGAAGGAACGAAAGGAGAACACAACTGAGAAAACATAAGCATCTTCCTCAATTGCCAGAGGTTTTGGTGATTTCACTAGCACAGACAAACAAGGAACACCAGGCAGCACATCGTTGACGTTTACGCTCCCATGACTAAGCTTAAATGACAGGATTAAATAACTACCCTGTCCCTTTCAAAGGTTTGAGGATAGATTTATTCTAAACTGGTGAGAGCAGGACACAGGAAAGTGTGTTATTTCTCCTTGTAGTAAAAGGTGAACTTGAAGGACCAAATATCTCTGGACCTTAACGGCAATTTAGTCAGGCAGTTAATATTGATTTCAGTATGAATATTTAGGTGAATACAGTTATTCGCATATATAAGCACTCAGAGCGCTGGCTTCCCACTAAATCCTGACAACAGCCCTACACAGGGTATTTGTTGAGACAATTGAGTTTAGATGCTTACCTCTTCATTGATATACCAATATAGAGAGGTATCCTTCAGGACAAACCAGTATTTTTTCCATTTCTGGGAGAAATAACTCTTGGCATCTTTCTTTTTCCAAAGCCAGCCTTCACAGTCCCCTCGACCAAGATCTTTACATGAGATCCGTCTTTTGCTTTTACCAGGAACAGGAGCTGACAATGACAATGAGTTGATGTGAAAGCATTTGACTTGTCCACTAAATCAACAACACAACTAGCCAGAAAGCACTATATATTTGCTTAAGAAAATTAATTAAAAATTTCAACCTCAATTTCCCATGAATAAATTATTACAAACATTCTATTTCAACCACAAAATCTATGCAAGGCACCATAATTTAAAAACCCAAACAAACCATGTTCAGCACCTCACAGAGCTCATATTCTACGGATAAGACAAAAAAAAAAAAGCAACACAGAAAGAGAGGACATTATAGAGAAAAGAAATGTAAGTAATTTAAAAATAAGAAAAATGGTTGTTTGTAATTTTCAACAAATTAATATTTCACACCAGACTAAAGCACACAGCATATAAATTCATGTACTTTCACACTTGGCTGCCAAATACAACTATATAAGTACTTCATGGGCATACAAAAACGTCTCTTTGCAGCTCCTTTTGCAACTAAAACAGTTCCTACGGCCTTTGTACTTCTAAATCAAAGGAGGACAATTTAGTATGATATAAATTACCTGGCACCTTAGGTAATGAGCAAGGGCTGCAATAAGGCATTACACGCACACGGTTGGAGAAAACAGCCCCGGCCCCAAAAAGGCTGGCGTAAGTAGTCAAAAAAAAGACAACAGCAGATGTATGCAGGTAGAGGAGAATTAGGAAACTATGAGGCATCAGTAATGGACTAACACCTTCTCAACAAAATCAACTGAACTAAACAATGGATTGGAGCTAGCAGGTTCTAGTTCCTCAGATACTGCAATACCATAAACATTAATGCTAGTAATTCCCTTCCTACCAATACATGAAAACAAATTTAATTTTTACCTTTGTTCTTCTTTTTACTTTTCTGCTGTAGAGAAGACTGCTGAAATGTCTACAAGAAAATCAAAATGGAAGAAGTGAAAATACAGTGTTTATATATGCAACCACATCCTTATCATCAATGAGCGTAACGTTGCAAACACTGAGGTCATCACCAGGTAACACCAGCCAACAGACTTCTAGGCTGTCCTGGTTTCAGCTGGGATGCAGTTAATTTTCCTCCTAGTAGCTGGCATAGTGCTGTGTTTGGGATTTAGTATGAGAACAATGCTGATAACACGCTGATGGTTTAGTTGTTGCTCAGTAGCGCTTCCACTAGGCAAGGACTGTTCAGCTTCCCATGCTCTGCCAGGGACACAAGGAGCTGGGAGGGGGCACAGCCAGGACAGCTGACCCAACCTGGCCCAAGGGCTATTCCATACCATATGGCGTCACGCTCAGTATAGAAACTGGGGGGAGTTGGCCGGGAGGCAGCGATCGCTGCTTGGGGCCGGGCTGGGCATCGGTCAGCGGGTGGTGAGCAATTGCATTGTGCAGCACTTGTTTTGTATGTTGTTGTTACTAATATTAATATCCCTTCCTTTTCTGTCCTATTAAACTGCCTTTATCTCAACCCATGAATTTTACTTTTTCTTTTCCAATTCTTTCCCCCATCCCACTGGGGAGGGGGAGAGTGAGCGAACAGCTGTGTGGTGTTTAGCTGCCTGATGGGTTAAACCGCAACATAGGCCTAGAGAAAAAAGGTAATTTTTGCTCATCTCTTCATAAAGTTTTAAAGCAAAAGCACACAGTGAAACATCTTAAAATAGACCAGAAGTTAGTTTGCCAAAATGACTGAAGTTTCTCTTCTCTTGTTCTGTTTATAAGGAAGGAATGTCTCCCTTTGGTTAGTATGACAGCGAAGCTACCCAGCTCATGCACTTCTAATACATCGTCTAATTAAGGTCTTCCTGACATAAATATGCAAATATGCAAATCAACACACTGTCTAATGCAGGTGTGAAGGTATTTGTATGATAGTCTTTAGAACATCACACAATTTGCTTAGAAACAGACCTAATATTTTTAAAGACACCAATAAAATTCTGCTAAATCACACCCGGGAAAAAGTCTCCCAAATAAATATTCTGAAATAGAAAACACTTTATTTTTTATTGTGTTTTGACTGGAAGTATTTCCCTCCAGTTCTTCCATGAACCAATCCATTGACTTGGCAATGAGACAGGATGGAAATTATTCCTTTACTTAAGACCCTAGCTTACTAAAAATGGCAATACATATTTACACATTTTACGGTCATTTCTGTTAAAAAAATTTGACTCAGATAATCACCATCACTCTACTGACTTAAAAAAATAATTCTGTAATTAACCACTCCCAAATTTAAAGACACAATTTTAATTGTTTTGAATTTTAGTTTTCTATAAAGATAGACAAATGTATTAGTGCTGAAACTAAGAAAAGGCCACATTTGAGTGTCTGAGTATTAAAACCTCTTATTTCAGCTCACCATGCATCAATACAAAAATCAATGCTTTTGTGCCACTCGATAAAAATAAATCTAAGCAAAAGCACTGACAGCCCTGTGAGCCAAATCCTGTTCCTATCAGATAAGTCAAACCCTCACACCAGCTTACAAGGCTCCCTTTTCAATTCAGAGCTGCTTTCTTTTTCATGTTTTCCTCCCCGCTTCCCATGCACCTGAGCTCACATGCAGGAGGCTGAGGCTCAGCTTCCAAGGGATGTCTTGCCTCACAGCTGAGACATTCTCAAGCAGCAAATACTAACATGTCCATCGGGATAAATTACCAGCAGCAGAATGATAATTAAGTGTAATATAAAAAAATAACTGACTCGGTAGATGTGCTGATCAACACCATCCCGAATTATGCCACATGAAATATATCGACCTGTGTAGGACTAATAGAGATCTTTATGGCCCAGGAATAACGGAGTGACTGGGCGGAAGTGTGTAAATATCTCCCTCTTAGATGTTTTGAAAATCTTACCTAATTCAAAGTGGTTGAAAAAACACACACATGCACAGCCCCAAAACTTTAGCACTCCTCAGTTCATAACCCAGTTTCATTCTGCTGCTTGACTTTTCTGCACTAATACTTTCACAGTGCCAAAACAGAAAAGGAAATCCTCTGCTTGGTTTTCTTATAACTGATTCTGAAAGCAGATGAGAACAATATGGAAAGCCTTCTCGTTAAATGTTTTGTCTGTAAATTGAACCTGCAAATGTAAGCCTGCACCTCTCAACTTCTGAGTCAGTTTTCGGGAAGAAAGGGTAATGAAGGGGTATCAGTTTTTAATAGGAAGACAGCATGTAATTTAGACGTCTAACCATTTTTCCATACATTATGTCATATTGCAAAATAGAAAGGTTTTATTAAATTCAGTTATTATTCTAAATTAGCTCATTAAATTAAATTATAATTAAGGACAAAATCTACAACTGAGTGAATTTCCTGGGAACAACTGAAATTACTTCAGTGATTTTAGCTAACACTTTAGATTATTTTACATAGACTTCAGGCTTCAAGTTGATTTGTCCTTTGCAAAAACAGCAGCAGCTATTTTTTTTTTTTACCCAGAAGATGTATAAACTGTGTGCATTAGTCAGTGCCATTCAGTTTCAAACTCACATGAGATGTAATCCCAAAAAACCCAAGTGAGGATGAAATCTAAAAATCCCTCTGTTGCTTTTTTTAGGAAATCATTGAATGCAATCTGCAGCCTCTTCCCAGTTATTAGATAATGCTTAATGCCATCTTCTCAGTGCTGTTTAGAATCACAGAATGTTGAAGGAGGTCATGTCCTTCCTCCTGCTCAGAGCAAGGCTTGCTTTGAAGCCAACACTGGATCATGTTCTTCAGGATCACCTCCAGTCTAGATCCAACTATCTCCAAAGAGAGAGATTCCACAACCTCTTTAAGCAACCTGTCCTAATGTTGGCCACCATAATGTTTCCCCTTTTACAGCTTAATTCTGTGATGTGGCAAATCCAGAAATAATATAAATACTTCTTTTTAATGCCACAAACCCTAAAAATATGGATTCACACCAAAGCCAGAAATTTAGTTACTACAGCAAGTTTGCTGCAAGATACTGTTTAATTACCCGCCCACAAGGCTGGATTTCAACATATGTTCACTGCATTTTGATTCTGATACATCTTGAGCTTTGAGCAACTGCTTTCACATACATCTTGCCCTAGTTTCCACGAATTCATCTTTCCTGAGAGCAAGCATGAAATGAAATAGAAAACAGCATTTTTTATTAAAGTTGTTAGTAATTCAAAATAATAAATAACATAGAAACAAGACTGCCACTGAAAAGATGAAATAGATGGATACAGTAACCCAAATGGAAATTGTCACTCCTGAAGAAAATTTGAAACTGTTTAATCATATTCTCAATTATATGCTTTCTAGTTGCCCAAAATACAATTAGCAAAACTTTCCACTATTCAAAAGCAAGGTGTCACTTGATATTTAACATATATCAAAACTCCCTTGAATACCCTAAGCCTCAGTTTTTTGAACGCAATAATTTTCTCCTGTAATATGTGATGTTTGAGCTTGTTGTATTTAATGGTATACCTAAACTAAGCCCTCTGACAAATGCACAACTAAGTAGAATATCTAAGAAACATTTTGGGTATATATATGTCTGCCTTTGCTATCAGCAGCCTCCAAAGCACATGTATTTCAAGAGGAACAAAACATCATTTATTAAGGGGTTTTTGCTATGTTTGGGTTTTTTTTAACAAAGGTGCTAGCCTACCTCTAGGCCCTGCCTTTCTGAGGGTTCAGCTGCACATCCCATCAGCCAATGGAGATTTCCTTGTGCATGGAAGAGCCAAAACAGGTCCCCTCTTCCTGCAACTGTTCATTACCAAACTTGCTATGTGGGTTATACTTACTTTAACACTCTTCAAAGTGATTGACAGAGTTCTGAAAGCCCATCAGAAGACTGCACAGCTGTAAATAGCAATCCGCCCTAGGGTATGCCTTTCCATGCTTTTAGGATTACAGTGCAGTAATACAGTTTCAAATAAAAAAAAGGTGGAGGCTCACACTAACAAAAGAGGTCATCAATGACCTATAACTGTATTCGTTCCTTTAGCATGAAAGCGATCACATATAGATAGCATAATCAACAATATCTGCATGCACACAATCACACATCAGCATCTTTCTATGTACAACACATAGAAATGGGACCATCATGTTTTTCTCTCATCGTCAGAGTCATCTAGGTTTCTGTCTGCTTTCAGCTCCTGGGACAAAGTATTCATTCTTGGTTAGCACCACACCTTCTATGTATTTGCTCAGAAGAGAAACAAGATTGAAAGTTAGTTATTAACATTCAGAAGCCTGAAAATGTATTTATTATGAACTACTTAGTAGACTTGATAGCTCTCTATTTGGAAAAATATATTTAAATAAAAGTGTTAAAGAATTTAAGTTTCAATTAATTTATGTTTTGTGCCAAATAGGAAACTTAAACTGATCTTCCAATACCAATATTAAATTGGAGTGGAACTGCTATCAGAAGAGATGAATATAATAGCAAAACTCATGTTATGATGAAAGTTAGAAAATTTCTATTCCAGTTGATACCTCAAATAAAAGTAGAAGGCAAGTAGACTGGTTATTAGAACTATTGATTTGCGAGGACTGGTTGTTTTGCCAAACTTCAAGAGTCTGAGGAGGAATTCAAAAGATTTGGGGTCAAACTATTGCTATATAAGAGCTTCTCTAAGATCTCATATAAATTCCTTGTGTGACCAACAGAACATGACATCCATGCTAAAAACCAGATATATTCTAATAGTTACACGAACTCCTTCATGGTTACAGAACTTGTAGGTCTACTGAAAAAACACCATAACTGAAGCTTCTCTGAAGATCTGGATTGGGTATAGCAATTAGTACTAAATTTGACAGCTCCTAAAATCCTCTTTCAAGTGCTTATTTGTTTCTTCACTTTTCTTCAGAGATTTCCTACTCATTTTCAGAAAGTTGAAAGAGAGAACCAGGTTATAGAAATAGTAATCTCCAATTTTTTTTTTACCTGAAGTTGAGCTCAGTCTGATTGAGAAAGAAAATGGCAGGTATCTTTACAGTTTTTTTGAGAGCTCAAGTCAAATCCAATTTTTCTCAAGCTGCAAGTTTAGACATTAAGGAACTATTTACAGTCAGACAGTTCCCCTCTGTCACTGTAAGATAACTTTCTCTAGTTTCAGCAGAGTAGCTTGTAACATTTGTGATTACTGGAACTTTCTGCTGCAGATGGAAAAGCCAGTATCTGGAAAAAAATGAAAGCTGGTGCTGCTAATGATTTGATTGATCTCTCATACACAATACTTTGAGAACACTGGCAGTGTTCTGTTTTCAAAGTTTTGATGTAACTTCTACATGTTTCTCTGCACTTGGTGTGTTGAGATCCAAAATTTTGGAGCTAAAAGAAGAGTGAAAAGGGGAAAAAATTCAAAGCTATTTTTATTACATTGTCACACTATCGGTCACTATTAACAACTCATGCTTGACAGTTCATCCTCCCAACAGAGGATTTTGAAAAATCTTTTTTGTTTACCCCTTGCTTAGTCTCCATTAAGACCTAATGATAGATAATATTAATTATTTTCATGGATATTTCTGGAAAATACAGTTTTCAAGGACTATGTCACAAAGGCATGATGAGGGAAGACCTCTGGCAGCTCAGAAAGTTTGAAACGTCCAGTCAATCAGCAGCAGAATTTCATTCGCAACAGATAACAGTTTTTTTTACAGCAGGAGCAGGTATTGACCTGTTATTATATTTAGCCCCCAAAGTAAGCAAAAAGATTACTGTTTTTAGTCAGCTAGGTCTTGAAGCTAGCTGAGTCCACACAGGACATCTGGAAGGCAGTTTCTGGAACAAAAGCTGAAGCTGGGCCACACAAGGCTTTACTGGCATAGGAGAGAAGAGCTGAGGCATGACTTGATGCTCTGAAGGAATCAGTTACCAGGGCTAAGGGTCAAAGGAAGCACCGGGAACCTACTAAAAAGTGGGTTAAGGAAAGACTATGCTCTAAGTTATGATCCTGTTTAGGAAGGCAAAGACTTCACTGCCTTGTTTGAATAGTTTTGTGCATTGACTGGGGTTCAGAGACTGCCAACAGAATGAGTATCTGCAAAAAAATCTCACACTTAGTGTATCTGATTTGTCAGGTCATGCAGAGTGTTTTAGGAAATACTCCTGTTCCTGTAATCATGAACTCTAAAATTATTCCAAACCCTACTCTATTCTCTTTTCTTCTTACATTTTGCTGAATAATTGTTCATTTTTTATTTATTTCTGGATTTTGAACTACTCATACATTCAACATTCTCTGATTTATCTGTGGCTACAACTATTTAATTGCTCAAAAATGGTACCAAGTGGCACTGAGTTGTGAATAAAGTATTTTTAATATGCTGCAAGAGCTCTAGTTTACGCAACCCTTCTAAAAGCAGGGCTTCACTCTGGATAGGTAAAATGCACATACAGTAAATGGGAGAGTCCATGTGAGAGAAAATCTAATACAAAAGCACAGCAGTGAATTTATGAAAGCAGATCCAGAAATATTCCTATCACTAAAGTCACATGCTGGTGACAAAACAGTCTTCATATGTAATTCATGAATCCATGGTGAGTTGTAATGAAAAGTGATTTACAGACAAAGGATGCCACAGCTGATTAACAATGCCCTGCAACCTTCAGTCTTGCGTCCCAAAAGCAAAATTTATTGAATCAAATCTTGATCTTTTGGTGCTTTTGTAACAGATACTTCTGCGCTCTCTGCTCTTGAGCACAATCTGTAATAAAAATACCATACCTGGGTTTAAAAGGACAGCAATCACTAAGGTTCTAGCTAAGACATTTAATACTAAAACACAGTACAAACATTATATATGAACAGATTTCTAAAAGTCAACAAGTAAGGCAGAATCATTATATTAAATATCCTATGGATATTTCTCTTTTAAATGGCAGGTGCCCCAGACAGAGAGAAGCATGAATCACTGGTTCTGTCAAAAGGGTTGTGAGAGGCACAGACATATTAACAGGCACTGGAAGAACAGATCCCAGAATTCATGGCTTGGTATGTTATCCTACACACTACATTCCTCCTCCTCCCTTAGTTTTGCTTTTTCAGAACTGCAAAAAAGTGTTTCCATACTAAGGCCAAATGAATGTGTGTTTGCAAAAGTTGGCAAAGTAATAGTTTTCTTGGCAGCAGCCAAAAAGCCCATTTCAGATGAGATAATTTTCTACATTTACCTGACAACCAATGACCCTGACCCTGTTCCTACTCCTTCTGTCCCTTCCCCGCAGTAGTTTTATGAAAGGCTTCTAGGAATTACTAGATCTACAGTACATGGCTATGCCATCTATCATGCACGGTCACAGCTCTAACTGGGTTCCTGTGTTTTTGGAGCTCTGACCATGAATCCCCAATCCATGCATTTTGTTAGTGACCACAAGGATAAAGAAGGAATTAAGAAGAATATGCTAAGAGCTTTTTACTGTAAAAGATATAGCCTGAGACCTTGAAACTGCCAACTTTCTAGCTGCCTCTGTTGTAGGCAATGGCTACATTACCTGTGCAGGATGCTCTCCTATTACATAGCCTACAAGGGCTGATAATATCAAAGATGTCTAATCTTTTCATACAACTGTTCCTATAGCTGCTTATCCAAGAAGAATATGCTAACTAAGGACATAACTGTGGTGTCTGAAATGTGATAGCAAGCACAGCTTTTCTGTTCAAGGATTTTTATTCATTCTCCCATCCCTAAACCTTTTCTTGCAATTTGGGGTGTGTGGGTGTGTGTGTGTGTGTCTCTGTGGCAAACGTTGCATTAGCTGGATGCAAATTGGCAGTTGAACAAGCTAGTGCAAATTGTGCAAAGTTGTTAACATAATGCACACAAAACTTAGACAAATAAAAACATTTTTAAATCTTCAGATTTGAATGCTGAGAAAATAATACATAGTGGTCCTGCTTTCCACCACCAGGGAAAGATTCTCCTTCTTAGCCATTAAATACAGGACTCTAATTGAAATACTGAAGCAGTAAAACTTCTGGACAATATCAAATTTAAATGAGAGTTCTCATATTTCCCCACTGTCTTTTCAACTGACAGAACAAGGACTGCAGCACTGTCATAGCCGCCTGAAGCAAATGAGGATAAAAAGTTAAACTAGACAAGTGCTGTTCATTAGAATAATTTATTCTGAGATCATTCTTCTGCTCTGCATCTACTCTGAAACATGTAATTTTGGTATCTCGCACACTGCTTTTATTGACAGTAAGTAATCTGGGAGAGAAATTGAGGGTTTGAAAACCGTATGTATTCATTAATGGCAAAAGTCCAGTGTTCCATCACTGTGTATGTTTCAATTGCATCCATGTAAGAAGGAAAAAGAAACATAATTATCACTCATTACATAATGGCATTTAACCCTTCATTTTGATTTCTACCCCAGAGCAATTCTCAGTTTCTTCTCTTACTCAAGAGAATGGACCAGTCAGAGAACCACAAAATAGCTGAGGCAGGAAGGAACCTCTGGAGATTGTCTTATCCAACCCTGTTGCTTAAAGCAGGGTCAACCACAGCAGGTTGCTCAGGGCTGTGTCCAGCTAGGTTTTTAGTATCTCCAAAGATGAAGACTGCACCAACTGTATGGGCAACCTGCTCCAGTTAAACCATCTTCACAGTAAAAGTATTTTTTTCTTATGTTTACTTGGAATTTCCTGTATTTCTATTAATGTCCATTGCCTCTTGTCCTCTCACAAAGTATCACTGAGACGAGTCACCCCATATGCACTCCAGAAGCCTCACAGATTGCTTTTGCCCTGCTGTGTTGCCCTTCCACCAGGTATCAGTCAGTCAAACAAAGCTCTTTTGAACGATGCAATTTCCTCCAGGAAAAAAATGGTTTTGCTTAGAAAATTTCTGTCTTATTCATGGGAAAGGTAGGTTTTCCTCCGTATGTTTATCTAAACATTAAAACAACAAGACTATCCAAGCAGATTTAAGAGACTTACTCTGCAAGTGATCTATGTTAGATTAGAGAGGTGGTCTATGGCACAGCATGGAACCAATCCTGGACCTTCTGGGGAGAAAACTTAAACTACTGTAAAACACCACAGGAGTCAGTCCCAGGGCATTAAGAAAAATCTTGCATCAGGCCCACGGTCTTTCTAGATGAAAAATCATTAGCTTAAAATAAAGGTCTCA
This sequence comes from Scopus umbretta, assembly GCA_013400535.1. Classification (NCBI taxonomy): domain Eukaryota; kingdom Metazoa; phylum Chordata; class Aves; order Pelecaniformes; family Scopidae; genus Scopus; species Scopus umbretta. The sequence goes on from VZTL01020700.1 coordinate 75,226, forward strand.
TGCCCCCCTACAACACCTAAATACTTGCTTATGATGAAAACAGTACATACGCAGCTCCTTCTGTAGGAGCAGTTAGCAACACTTCTGATTGTGTCCCTCGGCATGATCTCTTTCCTATTGCTCAGTCTGACTGTGTGACAGAGAAAAGTGCAGGGGATGTAGGTGCTCTGTAATGAATGAGGGCAGAACTGAGAAAACAGATTTTTGCTTTAAGGAAGATATACTCTTGCAGGCTAGTCTCTGTTAGCAGTTGGGCATAATATTCTTTCAGGGAAAGAAACCCAAAACTCATTCTGACTTTCAAAAATATTGAGTTTTTGGTGAAAAATCAATAAAATAGAAAATTGCACTTTTCTGGAGCTAGGGAGTTTACAAAGGCTTTGGTGAAACAGGAAATCAGTACACAGTCATGTGTGAAAGAAGCAGTCTTAGCAAAGGAGATGCACAAGACAAATTATAGCCACCAAAATGCTTTCCTGGCTTATCTCTAGAAGATAAAATGTACAGACCAAATTTTCTCCTTTTAAGTAGTACTATTCATCAGGAGAAACCCTTATCTACTGGTTACATTACTGTTAAGGACATGTCCTTAAAATAATTTCCAAGGCTCGGAGACTTCTTGGCATTTGCACCCCTCAGGACTAAAATGACATTTCCAGAATGTAGTGCTTTGTGCCTCTCTATTGTTGCACCATGCTACCAGGAATAGCTTGCAGCAATAGCTGTAGTAATCGTTACATATCAGGGCTGAATTCAGGTAGCTCTTGACTATAGGAAGTAACAGGATCTTGAGCAGAGGGGAAGTTTCCATGGGGAAATGAGGGAAAGAGTGTTTGTACCTCAGCCTTTATACATTCTGTTAAAATTCATTCCAAACACTTCCATTGCACCTATGAATTAAGGTAGAAGAAGAACAGTTCATCCCAGGATAAAAGTCACATTACTTGCTGGAATTCAGTAAAATTTCCTCTAAGCATAAGATGAAACAGCACTTCTCAGAAGGTGAGGAAAGATAACATTAGGTCTTTTTAATTCTGTGCTGGCTATGGTGACCTTATGGGTACAAACCAGCTTACAAAATTAGTTTTACGCTTCGTTCTAAAGTCAGAATTCTGTAGTGTTAGAAATATTATCTACTTGGGTTAATCTGAAAGCAAAGGGATATACTTGAGAAACGGACAAAAGGCAGTTATCTCTACATGAAAAATAGGAGGGTTTTTTTCCTCCACAGCACAGCAGCAGAGATGGATTGGCTGACTCAGAGATCAGGCACTAAGCAACAAGCACTTCTTTCCAGTAAAACAGAAACACCTAATAAAACAGCTTCTGTTCAGGAGCCGCACTGCTGCAAAGAGCCATTTTCCTCCCAGGCACAACCATACAATCTCCCACATTGTGTGTCAGCAACAGGCTCCAGGGGCCACTGCCATGTAAGTGGGGCAGAGGAATGGGGCAGGGGCTCCTGCAGAGCCAAAACCACTACTTTGAAAAAATCACTTGTTCGGAAACAGTTGTGCTGCTTGTCAAAGCATTCTCATAACATGGTACTCTGAAATGGGCATCTGTGCTCCTTTAATTCAAACCACATTTTCACCACTCAGTACAAGTTTTTTAGAACACCAAATTTCATGACGCATGCCAGCCAGTGTCCTCGGTTCTCTGCTTTCATAGTCCTGACACCTCCCTTTTCCTTGTGCAAAAAGGGATACAGAGGGGAGCCAGCTGAGAAGTCAGGACCTAGGTCTAAGGTCCCACAGATGTGACACTCCCCACCACATTGCAGTGATGACTCAAGCTGAGTCCCCTCTGTGCAGTGCCCGACATACACTTTTCTACTACAACATGCTGCACTTAAATCTCTTCTTTATCAGAGGGGAATAACGGAGGGACTAAATCACTTATTCTACATTAAAAAAAAAATAAAAATCTCTCAACTGTGCTATTGTGATCGTACCAGCTACAGGTAATGTAGCTTACTGATGTACAAACAATGTTAATACCTACAAAGGCACAAGTCCTCTATCAGGTAATAAAAGCAGGATACAACCAGGAATGATTAATTGAAATAGATAACAGAAAAAAATACAGAATAGGGATGTGAAAGGAAATTAGGAAATGTTCTCAGCTGGGAGATTTATTAGTCTATAGATCTATATCTCTTGACAATGTAAAATTACACTTTCAGAGCATTATATTGTATGCAATAAGGAATAAATCTAGACTGGCAGAGCTGGACAGGATGACCTTTACAGTAACCCTCATTTTTAAAGAATTCCCCAGCTTTGTCATGGAAAGAAATTATAACAGGCCATTTTTTCCATCATGGCCAGATGCGAAAAAAGATAAGAGAGAAAGTTTAAAATAAAAATTTTCCACAAAAAACTCTAATTGTGCTTCATGATGGCCCATAAACCAATCTTACCTCCTCTCTAGAGCATTTTGCTTTGCTGCAATAGTTAACTCTGGATTCCAATAAAATAACAGAGTATATAGAAATAGATGTAAATTCTCCCAAATTCAGTACCTTCAAATTTCATTTTGGCAATCACTTCCCCAATAAGATAAAATTCATGGCNCCTAGCACGTTTAGGGATCCAGAGTCTTACACAGAATTTCAAAGAGAGGCAATGCAGATGTGAAAATATTCTCTCATCTGTGACATGAATAATATTACTCATGAACAATACAGACATTATTCCATATAATTAAAAGAATTTATCACTCCCTCCTCAGGAGACAAAATATTACTATTTCACAAAATGTATGCTTAACCAGAACCCAAGTATAAAAGCTGCATATGCACATCCACTCTCTTCAGTCTAGAGTTCAAAGGACTGAGAGTCTAGAACTGGCAAAAGAAACGTGAGTCTACTGAGGCACTTGCACAAGATGATTTTAGCTAAACAGCAATGAAACAACAGAAACTATGCCTTAAATCCAAGCAAGTTGCTATCCTCTCAGCTACTGCTGAAATCTTTATCGCTTGCCTCCAACTTTTTTGCCATGAGGACAGCCAAGCAGTGCAGCGGGTTGGCTGTGAGTTTGTGCAGTCTCCATCTCAGGAGGTTTTCAACACCCGACTGGGCAAAGCGCAGAGAAGCCTTGCCTGACCTCAGAGCTGGCACAGCTCTGAGCCAAAGACCAGAGTAGAGACCTCCCGAGGTCCCTCCCAGCCTGAATTATCCTATCATCCTACGCATTTTATTCTAGGTTCTGAGGCATTTGGAATTTTTTCTGTAGCAAGTTCATTAGGAGTGATGCCTTTCTCCTGCTGGCAGGCTAATTATAATTTTGTTCTCTTTCCTCCCCTCCATCCAACATTTTTCTTGGAATTATGACAACAGGCCATCCATTCACCCAGTTTACCACCTTTTACTGGTCCCATCATTAGCAACAGCAATTCATACCATGTTTGAATGCGGAGTTTAATACATATCTGAATAGGATTAAATGAATGTGATTAACTGCAATAGCAGAGGACTAGACCCAGGAGGCCTCTCTATTCCTCTGTGTTGATTGCGCTAGTCTAAAAATAATACAATGCCATCTTCCATTAGCAAGGAATTTATATGCTGTTTCTCTCTTGCCTTTTCTCTCAGAAAAGCAGAAGATTTATTTTGGACCAGATTTTTACCAAACCCTGATGGAATATCTAGATTTACCTTTTAGTACAACAATCTTATGTCACAACACGCCGACTGCCACAAGTACCTTATGGAGTAAGGTATATTTTGCTTATTGGTTAACTGTTTCACCATTTTGTTTGTTTTATATGCCACACAGTTCATTTATGGCCTAGATGAAGTTCCTACACTGATTTTAACAATGTAATGTTAAAATGGTTTTGTGCTTGTTACATTTACAAAGTGCCACCTTCGAAGGAAGTATGATAGTATGATTTAGATGGTTTCTTTTTGGAGTGAAGAAGCTGGCCAAGGGCTGGAACCACTGTTCCAGCTTGAGAATGTGAGAGATGCTGCTCTTCTGTCTGAATCAGATACATAAAAACACGAGCCTCCAACTAGAAGAAAAACCCAACATGTGCCAATATGAAGGCATTCAAATCTGCCTACGGCCAATGGGATGACTGTGGCTGTGGGACATGACAGTGTTTCAGACTCATGAAGGCACTAGACAAGAATTTTCCACTATGTTTCTTCCTCTTACCCATCTTCCCCTTACTGAATTTTTAAATTGTTGTTCCTTCCAATTGTTTTTCAGAGCAAAAGGCCTTCTATACCTGAACTACTTGTCAGGAAGCTGACAAGAGAAATGGATACAAGCTAGGTGCTCATG
>VZTL01020723.1:341-17480 GCA_013400535.1 Scopus umbretta
ACACCAAAAAAAAAAAAAAAATAGATCAAGTGTTTCTAGACTGGGCATCTAAACACTGCAGAGTAGTCGCATTGTAAGATGGAGGCAATTTTTCTTACAGATTCATATTTTTTTAAAAAAATTGAGACCTTAAATTTTGTCTTTTAAGTATATGGTTAAAAAACTAGGTTTCAATTCAACAAAGTATTTCTGTATGATACATAGCTTCAGTTTTCATTAAAATGTTTCGACATTGAAGTCAATGGGATTCCTGGACAAGCTTAATAATTAGTTTTTTTCCCATCAAAATGGACTGCCCTAAGTTGTTTGGTATTTCCAAACCAATGAAAACTAGCAGGTTCTCACAGATACTGAATATCTGACCACTTGCTTAACAATTGATGGACTTGATGGGCTAAACTCAGGCCAGTTTTAAAAGACTTTCCTTTGTTTGCTTAAACATTTGATAGGATTTTTTTTGGACATCTATTTTCCTAGTAACTTTCCAGTAGAAGTTCTGGGCCATTTTATGTTCATTTGATTCCTCTGAGGTTTTCTAACTCAGCTTGTATACTGTGCTCAATAGCAATAAAAGGGTTAACTGTCTTGTTGTTTTAGGCTTACACTGTATACAGGGACTTGACATTTTCACACTAATTAAAACAGACTGCTTTGGTCCCTATGTACATGTAACTCATATTTAATTCAATGAAAACATTGAGTGTGCATTGATGGAAGAATTGGGTCCATACTTTTACTACTGTGACAATCACAAAATGTCTTTCCAGCAGTATATTTCATTTACCCAAGCCCAAATACTGAAATATTCAAGCCTTTGAAATATTTCATTTAAATGAAGTATTCATATCAATGAGGGACTTAAAGTCTTTCCTTGAGCAAAACATCGCATAGGTTGGGACTTGAACTTATATACCACCACCTCCAGTACACAAATATTATTGTAGAAGTTTTTGTTGCTGCCATGCAGTATGAACCATAGTAAGCTGCCCGCAGTGTAGGAATTGATGGTACATAACTTTTCATGGATTTCATTTTCTATTTAAGCACACATTTACTGGAATCCCATGCTGAAGTGCAGCCTTTTTGTTCTAGTTGCAGAAGATATGAAGATTTCTGGTGTCTCAGGTACTTTTTGTTGGTTTGCAAAATGAAACCAGATGCTCTGGCTACATCTAGACTTAAGGGTGGGTTCACAACATAGTAATCATAACCTGAGGGTGTTGTTCACTCAGTAGACCAAGTCAAAGATTTGTTATGAGTGTGTCTTATTGCTTCCAGCCCATGAACGTAGGTTTCCTTTCCCTCAGAAGCAAGCCATGGGGAGAAGCTTTGTATCCCAAAATATCCTAATACGTTGCGGAGATGCAGTGCTCCAGTGTCCAACAGTTGAGATATAGCCAATATGTAATGGAGTTGCATTTTTGTCCTCTGTGAAGCTGGACCATATCTGTATACCTTCATTAGGGTCTACACCCTTACCTCTACAAGTAGTTCATTCTCCTGAGAAGTTGCATAATGCATATAGGGGGTGGGGGTGAGGAAGCAGGTTATTAGGTAACATTTGCCTGGCAGAATAATGCTTCAATTCAAGCTGATTTTCGAGGTTTATTAGTGCCTTTTTTGCCTTGATCAATGGAAGAAAATAAAAACTAAAGACGAACAAAAGAACCCTCTGATGATTTCCATTTAAATATAAAAAGATTTAGCAGCTAAATAATCATAGGGTGTTACCTCTATTCCATCTTGAGACTGCTGTGAGCACTTATAAGTGTGTACAGTTTCTTCCTTAAAATCCCTGGAAATGTTGAACTATGTGTCTTAATATAGTTTCTTATATATTAGTGAAAAGGCAGCTGTAGATGTCATCATGACTATGGACTGTTATAGTGCCATAAAAATTCAGTGTCATCATAAATTTATGCTGCTGAAAATGTCGACATTTATGGCAACTTCTACAAGGATATATTTTAAAATTATATTAAAACTTTATGCAGCAACTTTTATTTAGTTAAAAAAGTAAGATTATAAAGCAAAACATTTACTCTCATTTTAGAACAAAGACGTGTGACAAATAGTTTATAAAAAAGGAAGAAAATGAAAAGGTTTGGTAAAGCAGATCAGTCAGACCCCCAAAGCAAAAGACATTTAAATCCTGTTTATGTGAAACCAGTAATTGAAGCAAATAATTAATATTCACATCTATTGTCCTTAACATAGATTTTTTATCATTTGGTCATGTATCAGTGGCACAGATATATTATCACATTGCTTTGAGGGCTCAGCATCTCTTTACATGACTTAGACTGAAATATCCTTATTTCTACAGGGCTTTAAAGTAAGTGAGCTCTAATGAATACTGTTAAGCTTAAGAAAGAATGGAAATCTGGGTTCTTGCATCTCCTAAAGTTTGAGCTGCAAAGCTGCAGTCCTTTGGGAATCTCACTAAAAGAGACTGTATGGACCCACAAATAACATAATCCTGCACATTGAATCATCCAACATAGGGACAGTCGCTTGTGAAGCACCCGATTCAAATCTCTTACACTCAGTTAAAACACAGATTTCAGACAGCTGTGCAGTAAGTATAGCATATATGTCACAGAAACTAGCCAAAAGACAATGTGACAGAAGTGGGGGAAGGTGAAATGTTACTAGTTTTTTCTCCTTGAAGATATTCAGGAAATATCAGCTAACTTCTCCTGAGTTTCCATCAACTTTCATTGAAGCAGCTTCAGACACTGATGTACCTCAGAGAACAAAATATATTGAGTATTCCCTCAAAACAGTGACATTTATATTTCAGCAGAGCTTTAGGGACTGAGTTTAGGGACTGAGCCCATTCCTACTGAAGCCAGTGAGATAGCCCTATTAATTTCCTTGCAGCAATATCAGACACTAACACTGAAAAGAGATGAATCAATGATATATACTAATACGTAAAGAAGATATAGAATGAATTTTTAGATTTGCCTAATTTTTATACATAAGGACAGCCTTCTCTAAGTTTAATGGCAGTTTTACTTATGCATCTCTACAAATTTCCATACAGAGTTCTCCAGCATGTGTCGTTCTGTTTTCAGATTAATGAAAAAACAAAATTAGAGTCTCTCTGAAAGAACAGCTATACAGTTGCAGTAAGTGAATATAAAAGAGATGATACATATATAGCAAATGGTCTTCTTTCTCACAGGGTTATCCACAAAATTGCTTTTCCAATCATTTCAAAGGCTGTTGGTATAGACAGATATTCATTACATCCAGAAAGAACACTCAGTGCTTTAGCCCATTTTACTTAGGGTACCAAACAGGCTTCATAAAATAAAAAATTTAAATAATGACACACCTAGGCCGAATTTGAACCTGAAACCTCTACACAAAAACAAGCAAACAAAAAACCACACAACCCTGTGTCCTATTGTCAGGGCTCCCTCTTCTGTGTTCTGTTTCTTCTTTTTTGTTTCTTTTATTATATTATTATTGGGCATTATTCTCTATAAACATTTCTGAGGCTACCCAAAGAAGGCAATCAATAACTTTTTAATTCTCAAATGCATTTTACTGAGTCTTGTCAGTTCAACATCACTTCTATAAGCCTGTGGGGCTGATGTAAGAAGCCTCTCTAACTCTCAATTTTCATATGCTGTGCTCTGAATTACTAATTCTTTTGCTTCAAAGACAGACCTACAGATGCATATGACCACTTAACAGTACCACTAGTCTAAGACCATTTTATTTCAAACAGAGAATCTAAAAAAGACTGGGGATGTGGAAAAATACTCAATTGGTTTAATATCTTCAGATATTTTTTATGTGATGTGGAAAAGTAAAATACAAGGGAAAGGGATTTTTTTCCTTACAGTTGTCATAATGTTAGATATTTTTGAAGTAAAGGAACAAAAAGACATGTATACTTGACACAGAATAAATGTCTGTTTGCACCTAATATATTATAGAAAAGTTCAAAGACAACTTAACCTTGTAAAAATGTTACCTCTCTAATGCTGCCAAGATCAGTAGCTGTATGAATTATTACTTTGACTTGCACACATGACTTTTTTCAGAATTTATCTAACATATGCATTCATTAATTGGTGATTTTCATATGCTGGTGATTCCATAAAGTGATGGTTCATTTCCTCTTTCATTCAGACTCCCACCTGCCCTCAGACTCATAATATCCAGCTCAGGCATTATTTGGTGAAGATTCCAGAGTCAATGCATTCCAGAATAGAATTTATTGGAAAACAATAGCAATTGTTTTCTGTTCAATATCTAACATCAATCATAAGACTATAGTAATGGCCCTGTGTTAAGGTTGTCACCTCATTGTATGTTATAGGAGGAAAGTATTTGCTGAAAAAGACCTGGGGTCCACATAGATCAAAATTTCCTTTGCAAGAGTGGACAATATGCTTTGGTGTTAAATTTCTAGACTAGGTAATTATGACAAAAGCCATTTTTCTCATACTTAGTAGAAGAGATTGTTTAAACCCTAAGTATGTTTAAACTTCCACCTGATATTCTTTTTATTAGTATGTTCTGTAGATCCTAGATACACTGGTTACCTTGTCCATCAAACCATGTGAATATTTGGCCTTGTGTGACAGTGGCTTTTTAAAGAAACTTTTGCCATTCATTGAATAGCCCATCTGCCTGGTTTTGAAATTCCATCTCTTCTGCATTTTGAAAATGTGTTTCAATTGGACAAATGTACCACTCTTGCAGAAAGAGAAAAGCTTCTCAGCTGTATGGTGAAGCACATAAGGAATCTCTCTTATGTTTTCAAAAGCTTCTCTCTTTATTAGTTATGTGAAATTCAAAGATATAGGAGCATGTAAACCAATAATAGTTATTCAGACTAAACTCTAAGGATAACTTACTATGGGCACTGGAGGCTGAGACAGGATATTGTATTTGCATACATACAGTATATGGAGAACTGTTCTGCTTTATGGAGCAGCAATCATATTTAGTTTAATGTCTTTTAAGTCCCATAAAATGACATTAAGAAATTTTGCTATTTGGCTGGTGAACAATCTAAGCGGTGGTGTTAACTCATCATAACACCACTAATCTGAAAGCTCAAGCCTCATGAAATTTGGCATATAAATATGCCAGCTCAACTAAACGAGATCAGAGATCTTGCATACATCCTTTCATAGGGTGGCAACCAAAAATCTAGTGTTCATCTAAATCTTTTTAAAATTTCCACCATTTGTAGGCTACAGGGGAGTCTTAATCTCAGAAAAATCACACTCTTGCCCTTTTGTTTTTAAACATATCCAGTCATCTGGAAACCTAGCAGACAGTCTAGCAGATTTAGGACATCATCACAGTGCTAGTAGATGTGACATGACATATCTGAGAGTCCTGCACTCTTATGTATTGGCAGATAGGTAACAGGAAGCATTCCTAGGTCATCTAAAATGATATTACATGATTTCTGGAGCGGAGGAGCTAAAACACAAGGCAATGACAAGAATACAATTGCAACAGCACATTAGTCTTTCTTTTTTTCTTTAATGTGGATGATTAATATTTGAGATTCCCTTTAATTTTTACTTGAAGATTTAAGGCTGGCCTGACATAAATCTAAATAGCTTCTGATGATGTTAATCATGAGCTCTGCCAACCCAAAATGACAGCAACTTCAGTTTAGGATTCTTTTGTATCCTCATTGCTCATCTCTGTTTTGATTTGTGTCCTTGTTTCGAAGTGTTAGGAACTTGCAAGTGGTAGCAGGTGGAGTTACAAATGTTAGATAGCAAGAACACAGATTTCGCTCCAGGCTAGATTGATAACCTATATATTTTGCAATGTGAAAACAAGCTCACTAAGCCTGAATGCACTGGCCTTTCAGTTCTGTACCAAAACTCCATCTGGGCTGCACTTTCTAGTCAAACTCCTCCCATCCTCTTTATGGCGGATGTTAACTCCATAACTTCTCTGTTTCTTCTGCAGTTTCACAGAACATGAGTAGAGATGCTATCCAAGAAATCATCCACCCATGGCGACAATTTGCCAGAAGCTGATACTAACCTTCTGGCGTGATTTGCTGCAAGTAGGACTCCTCACTTGGGGACACATACTTAGTTCACCCAAAATATCTTCTTTATGTTTAATGCAGAAATGTCAGCTGGGTCTGCTGTGCATCACTCTGCGGTCAGTAGACTGAATTCCTTAATGACATTCCTATTAAAGGTTCCTGCTGCCAAATACTGGTTGCTTTTGCCTTTTAGAACTGTCTGCATTAATAATGAGAGACTCATCTTGAAAGTTATTTACATAAAGTTTTATTCTTACGTGACTGCCAGAGTCAGCAGCTCCATGTTGGTTGTGAGCGGAGTGAATGCCCTGTGAATGAATTCACAGCAGTGTATTATGCTAGGGGCCACAAAATACTTTACCCCTCTGCACGCCTCCCCCAAGAAAAATCTGACCCTATCCTTCAACAGTAATGATACTACAGCTTTTTTAGTAAAGGAAATGCCTTCTTGTCTCTTTGACCTCTGTTTCTGAGGTGACTCGCCCCACTCTGACCAGGTTATCTGGTTAGCTAGGGGACACAGTCTGTCCATCTAGAGAGCAGATGAAAAGGTCCTACAAGGTATCTCATGTCAAGCAGGGTTGTTGATCACTTCCTGGCTCCACTCATCATAGGTGTGATGGTGTTGCATGGTAGCAAACGTTCAGATGTTTCCCAGTGAAACACACACACAGATATTTCATTAAAATACCCTTTTAATGGCCCATAATCTGCAGCTCAGGAATGCTCTGAGCTACAAGTTGTGCCTCTGTATCTGATGGGCCTTGAAGTTGTTCCTAGGATTTGTTCCCTTGACTTATTTTTAAGTATTTAAGATCACAACAATTAATCTGGCTTGAAATTTTCAATCTGCAAAACAAGTTTCCTTTTGATGGTGATTAAAAAAAAAGCATCTGTTTTTTATAAGCTTCATTTGTTTAATTTATCAACAAAACATATTACTGTTACTGTTAAAATTAGATGTATGCAGACTGATTTATATTAATTTTTTAAAATTAACCAAAAGTTCATGGCTTTTCTGGAGAATTTAAGGGGCTGAGTAACTTTATTCATGTGTCATCTCTAGTGCCTTTTATTAGAAAAAACAAGAGAAAAGTAGTAGGGCTGTTTTTTATGGTATTTCCAGTCCAGATGGAAGAACCAAAAGTCTTATTTCCAAAGTGTGGCATTTTATGTCATCACCTTTTTTTAACCAGACAGCTACAGTAAATTAGTCCCAGCTCTACACTGTTTAGACATTCTGATAAAGTTTAAGTAAACATCTATGCTTCTGGTGATTATTCAAACAGTCTCTCAACCTTTTGTGGGTCACCCATCACCAGTTAAAAACACATTAAAAACTGACAAATAATGTTGCATCTTATTGCGACTTGTACAAACTGGGTAACCTGCCCATTAATTCTCTGCTGCTTTTCACTTAGAATCACTCTCTTCCTATAACAGTAAAAGGACTAAAGATAGTATGCAGCTAAAATTAGTTTTTTTATTAGCAGACAACTGAGTCCTTTCCATACTTTGTAATAATCAACCTGGAGGGAAAAAAAAAAAACAAACAACAAAAAAAACCCAAACAAACAACCAAAACCAAAAAAACAAAACATTTTGATTATGCACTGTGAAAAATTTATGTAATTCATGGAAACAAAATACTTTTATAAGTCAGTAAATTCAAGAGTGAGTCAATTTTATTTCCTCAAAAAATAGCCTTTCCTACAACAAATACATTTTACAGGATTTTCTTTTTTATTTCATTAGACATTATCTAATATGATTGCAGAAGAAATGAAAGTGATTTTTTTTCTTCTCTTTTCCAAAAACATAAACTTTTTTTTGGCTTCCAGCAGTCAACAATACTGGATATCCTTTTTTCCCTGGGAAAGAAAAATATTTTCACAGAATTACCAAAAGCATTTCCAGTACTAATCAGCTCTACATTCACTCAAAAGAAGATGGTGAGATTTTGGCTTCAGCAATGGCACTGCACCAAGAAAATGGAATCCCAATCCACACGCCATGAAATACTCCATCTTCAAAGTAAGTGTTTTTTTCATATTTTTATCAAAGACAAAGGCACTTGAGATGAAAGATCTAATTCTCTGTTGCTCTGTAGAGTCACTGGCACAAGCACAAAGCAGTTGTAACACGACACTAAATGTGAATTGTATCATTTACACTAATTTTGCATTTCTGATGAAGGGCAATCTGAAGAAAATTAACCTAGGCTTTTTTTTAAGGAACATACACAATTCTTACCTTTGTAGGTGGGAGATAATTGTATCTTATGTATAGTTTTATACACACACAGAGTCATGCAAGTAAATCAAGTTTTTAAGATGCATCTCCAAAAACTGAACCAAAGCCTTTAAACAGCTTTGATCCCTTATGTCCTCATTACGTAAATTTGAGGCTGGTGTAACTGGAGGGGATGGCTGATGACCACAAGGTTAAGACTCAAGAGGCCACAGTCTCTCCTCTGATGGAATTGTGCACAGTGCAGAATGACAGGGTAAGGCAAAGGTAGCTTCCTGTCTCCCCTAATATCCCTGTAGACCATAGGACTACATCCCAGTTCCCTTATCATAGTCCCATATGGCAGTGCTGATGGGAATGTTGTACCCCTGTGCCTAGCAAGGGGCTGTGTGCCATTCAGGAGCTCCCTGCAGGGTTGATGTTAGCTCCAGATCTGGCCCGGAAAACAGTGTGCTCACCAGACCATCAGGCGCTATAGTCTCGGGACTTCCAGGTTCAGTTCCTCGGCCTCATAGCTCTTGTGGGCCTCAACCTTCCTGCCTCTGAGAGTGTTTATCTTCCTCGTCCTGGTGGTTGGAGGCTGAGTTCATCCCTGCTTGGAGATGGTCTGAGGGAAGATAGCCCAGAAGTTCCTACTTTGTTTCAAGAGATGTAGTTATAGCATCTTCTCAACATGACCAAACATCCTAAGACTCTCTCTGGGAATAATTTCTTGTTATTGTTGGCATTTATTGCCTGATAGTTTCAGTCTTTTACCATCTTGCTGTTTACAAATGGATCAAAAGGCAGTGCAAATCATTAGAACTAGCAGTGCAAAGTTACTCTTTTTGGCAAAATCCCGCCTGCTGTCATTTTCTATAGTTAAGACTTTTGCCTGAAGCCTTGAATGTCTCACCCTGACACCAGCCTGCAGTAATTAATCATTAAACAGTGATTGAGGCAGTGGACCCCAGAAAATATCTTCATATTCTACCATATGCTGAAGCCAGCTGCAGCAAGCACTCGGAGAGAAGCCGCACAGAGGAAAACACTCTGCCTGACAGTCCCCTGCTGTGAAGTCCAAGCACAGAAAGCCTTTAACGAAGGGCCATAGACAGACTGTTTGCTTGTATTGACCTTCATTACCTGAGATTGTTTAGAAGGCAAAATGTCAGTGTTAATGTGCTAGAATTTTAAACATTATCGCATTTTAATGACTATTTCCAGCCTCTCGCATACTCACAATGTGGAACAAAAATGTGGATTAGTGTAATGAAAGGTTATAACAACAATAACAACAACAATAATGAGGGATGGGCAGATGTGTTTTGCTTAATTTCAAAGTCCCCTGGAGCATCTCAGGCTTGGAATTAAGAGCGGTTTCCACCCACCCAAGGTTCATGTTTTATTTGGGGCTGGCCCAGCGCCACGTCTGGGCTGTTGCAGGCTACAGCAGTTGTCCAGAGCTGGGCATGAGCCTGCCTCCCACTCTGGTGAACGCAAGTGAGTTCACAGATCCCCACAGGAATGCTGGGATCAACAGCAGGGTAGGGAAAAGGCAATGAACATCTTCTGGACAATGGAGTTGCCAGAGCTGGGGCGATTTGCAGGCTGCACACCGATATTATGGTTTCAGAAGTCCCACTAAGACCCAGGTGACTTGTGTGGTCTGCCTTGCGCAAGCACACAAATAAAGAGCCAGCTATATGAGAGACACAGTCAAAAATTTTTCCCTTCAAAAAATACAGGCTTTGATATTCCGCTCTTCATTAACAGACACAGAATACTTGTCATTTGTGCTACTGGCATTTCTGCAGAGACACTGGGAGTGTCTTGAAGGCTGAGAGAGAGTTGTAGCAGTTCTTTTGCAAACTTGCTTCCCACTCTGCATGGTAGCACCTTCCTTTGTCAGAGTGCTAGAAACTGTCTTTCTCTGTTATTCCCATAACTGACCTCTTTGAAGGCTTCTGTTTGTTTATGCAAACATGAGTCTCCATCTGAAGCCTTCCTTAAAAACAGAAAAGAACTTTTACATGAATGTTTGTTTTATGGGGATCCCACAGATCTCACATTTCCATTAGAGATCCACTAAGCATTTTTGCTTGTGTTGCCCCTTCCCTACTCTATTCTTGCTTTGCAAAAGAAGTTAATCATATGCACATGGCATAAAAGATACTTGTTTCCAGTGGACCTTTATGTATAGAGGTAACAAAGATTTAACACTGAAGGAAGTAATTTTCCATGCAAATCACAGCTATACTGTGATTTTTTTTTCCCCCATGATGTTGTAACATTCAAAAATGTAAATAGCTTCAAGATAAAGGCTGGGGAGCTGATGAAAGAAAGGTTAATCTGAAACTATTATAGAATCATGAGGAAACAGTCTCTGGCTTAGAAGTATAGTTGCACTGCAGTTTTTACTAATCTGAGAGGAAAAACATCACTATGCACCTGCCCTGCTCCTGTATTCTATCTCTAAGCATTAGCTACAGGCCCCTTTCATAGAGAGGAACTTGAGATAAGCACATCTTTCCTCTGTCTCATTCATACATGCTATAATGCAGGACAGAACAAGACCATAGCTAAACACAGAGTACAGAAGCTGTATCAGAGGGCTGGACAGTCCTATGTCTGCCAATCCTATTTGTGCGGGGTTACATCTCAGTCACCCAATACTGACATTCAGGAAAATCTGCTGGACTGTGTACATCTGGCATAACAAGTACAGAAGTGCTTTTGTTTTGCTGAAATAGGTTAAATTGTTTTATTTTGAAATTGTTCAATAAATCATTAAGCGGCATTTCTCTGTGAATACTCAAGGGAGTGGTGGTTCAGTTTTCCACTTTTTTCCAAAGGCCAGGTTCCTTGGAAGATTTTCCCTAATGCAATATGAACTACTCTCAGACCATCCTTTACCCAGGGCATAAAGCGAGTCATGACTCTGGGGGAGCATAAGAGATGTAGTTGCACCAGGGTCTCACTGAGGACTTGATTATGAGGAGCCCAAAGTCTCCTGCTCTTTTAAAACTTAAACAAAAACAAAAACAAAAACAAAAACAAAAACAAAAACAAAACAAAAACAAAAACAAAAACAAAAAAAAGAAAAGTTATTCAAGCTGCTCTGAGAAGTCTCATTTGTCAAACAAGGAAAATTTTATAAATTGTTCTGTTCTGCTACCAGCTATGTTTTAGTCAGAGATTAATAGCAGCTTTATTGGGCAAACACAGCTACTTTGGCCCACCTGTATATATATATGATCTCATATTACATAGAACAGATGTAACAGAAGTTTCTTTGTCACTAAAATGATTTACACCATCAGAAGCGCTGCCCATCCATTTTTTCTGCTGTTTTCAAATTACTGACGCTAAGAGCGTGATTCGTTCGTGCTTTTTTTTAGACAGAGAAAAAAATGCTTGTTCTCAGCCTGTTCAGCTAAGAACATTTCAACATTAAAAAAATTAACTGAAAAGATATATGCATACTTAAACACACAAGATTGACCTCCTTGTCATCAAGTATTTCCAGCAAATAATCAATGATATACTAACTCTATTATTCAGTTGAATAAAATAAGGCAGAGTCTTACAGCTACACAAGTACAGTAGAAAAAGATTTATGGGGATGAAATCTTCTCATTGTTTCATGTTCAAGATCTGACATAGTATTTGTGTAGTGGGAAGTCTATTAATGCCGTGTCTTTGACTTTAAGTTTGTTAAATTTGAGATTGGGTTTATAGGAACTCGTGGCTTGGGCTCTTTTTGTATCATTTCAATGTTTATCATTATTGAATATATATTGATTTTTATATAAATGTAAAATACATGTACACTTATGCTTAAATACACACATAAAAATAGATGATATTTTATAAAAATATATTCTTATATAGTTATGTGTTATGTTTACATAATACAATATATAAGTGTTTATTTTTAAAAAATAATTTGTTTGGGGAATTCTTTCAATTACTATTATTATTATTACTACTATAACAGCACCATGTACTATAATCATGGACCAGCACACTATCATATTAAACACAAAACTGGTCTTTGCCTCCAAGTAGTTACAGTATGAGAGATAATAGAAGTGAACTGCCTAATGGGAGAAAGCGAGAGGACAGCAAGCTATGACTGGGTGATGGCCTCAGTACATCAGCAGTGTATTATGGAGTTTTTGATAGGGATTGTGGCATTCAGAGTTTTATGGAGAAATCTGAAAAAAGACACTGAGGTAACTCTGCTGATGTTTTCAGGTGACTTCTGAGGACAAGGAGCAGCTTTGAGAAGGAAAGGCAGAAGTCCTTTTCTAAAACCTACTTGATGAAAAGTGAAAACTTGCCGACTTGGAGAGTTACTAATTGAGTATTCAGTGAAAGACTACAGGTAAGATAAGGTTAACTATGAAACACCTGTCAATGAAGATGCGTACCTTGCGGACAGAACAGGAGATTTGCAGAGTGCTCTTTGCAGCAGCACTCTGTAAGGATATGACCATGTTTGCTAAGGTAACAAAAATGCAATAATCAAAACAAGGGATAATGAGTACCCAAGAAGGACATTAAACTGTCAGGTTGGGGAAGGCAGGTTGTATCTTAAAGATATGATAAGTATCCAGCTGACTTAGATTTATCCTATATATTATGAGATTAGAATGAGACCGACCGTACTGAAATAACTATCCACTTATTATTTTTCTGTAGTGTAGTGGAGAAAAACTAACTTTGGCCCGCACCCTTTGTTTTAGTGTGTAAGAATTAATAGTCCTGACAGTAGAGTTTAATATTTATACTGGATAAACTGAACGCAGGAGGGAGAAAATAATATTGTCAACCATGATTTGCAGAGTACAAAGGCAGAAAGACTTGTCCAAGAAAATATTTGGGAGGACAGCGAATTATACCTCTTTTTCTCATTCTTGCCCTACTTTCCATCACCCTTGTGCACACACAAGGCTGAATAACAATGCATTTTAAGCATGAGCTTAAATTTACTATTTGTATGATGTGCTGGGTCTCAATTGTGTGCAATATACAGAACCATCAGATACCAGAGAGAAATGAGCAATAGGGCTGATTGAAAATTTGTAGCCCCCTCCCTTTAATTTTTTACATAGAAAATACCTAATTCAAAGTTTGTTGCATTTGGTAATTAAATAGAGAAAAAATACTAAAGGGCTTGAGAGCTACAACAAAGTTGGCTTAGGTAGCTAGTCATGAACATATTGAGGTATGATGAAGCTGCAGAATTTGAAAAAAGCGCATTTGCAGATTTAAGTGGCAGTTTCAATATTCTCACCAATATGTAAGACAAATGAAGATGACTATAATGGAAATACAATTTTTTTTTTTCCTCAGATCTCTGAGACAAAACCCTTTTCAACCTCCCATAAGGAATAAGTAAATTAGTGGTGTGGTTGTCAGTCTTAGAGGTTATCATTCACTTAAGGCCTGAGCTGAAGGTGCAGAGAGGGATTATCAAGTTTTCTTCTTAGGGCCCTGTTCTCTTCTTCCAGTCTTGATCTTCTGCACCTGAGGGCAGAACATACCTGGACAATGTTACTTTCTGTCATCAGCAATGGAGAACAATGTGAGGAATATAACAGTCCAACTCATGTGGGGATGTTGGAGGAGTGAATTGCTGTACCAGGTTCTCCTCTACAAAATAGTTCCAAAACCAGGCAAAGTACCTGTTTCATTCAAAACATCTCCCTATGGCTAGAAATACTGGATAATTTCAGACTAGTCAGATACACCATTAGCAAGAAAACAATAACACAATTCTGGAGCATCACTATTATGATACCCCAATGAATACCAAGATGACCACCACTAAACGCTTGTATCTTCCCAAAATGAGATTCAGTCTGCATCAATGTACCCACCCATATGCTACAATGTACTTTGGAAAAGGATAATGGTATACTCCTAGAAGACCATACGCAACATAGTATGAGGCAGGATATAAAATATCTTTGCCTGAAAGAAGAGATATATTATTTTGTGTCACTCCCAAAAATGGGCTTGATAGGGTTCATCATGGAAGTAGATCAATATTTACGAGTACCTGGCTTGTGAGAGACACACTGATACAGAACTCTTTTTCAGGGGAGTCAAGTACGAGAAATGAGTTGTAATCAACAAGCTATAGGCACATGAAAATACATTTGATTATGAAGGGGCCATATCAACTAAATTCATTGAAACACCTAAGAGGTGAGTAGGTCTTAGCAAAACATTAAGCAATTTCATTTTTTTTAGTGTAGGACAAGGAGGTAGAAAGCATGAAGATAGGAAGAAGATAGGAAGCTGCCCCCGGAGTCCTATTTTATTGGCTAGCACCTGCATCCCTTGAAAAAAGTAGACGGTGTCATACTATTTTCCATTATTTTTAACAAATTTAAACATAGAATTTATGCTTATAGAGCATGAAGTGGAGACCTTTGACGAAGTGTGCTGTATAGAAACTGTCTAGTGGGTGGGGTGAGGTGTTTTGCCCTTTGTGCTGGGAATGTTATTAATGTTTTCTGGTAGGCCATCTAAATTTATGGTGCCTGAAGATGTTTTATATATGCTTTCCCAAAGTATAATTTACAGCAGCCTTGTACTTTTTTTCCTGAGGTCTTTTTCACAGCTATATATGCAGATGATCTCTAATAAATTGATTTACATTTCTCTGTTTCATAACAGAGTTATGTATTGTAAAAAATACCTCTTGTCTTAAGAGCACCTGGTTCTATAAACAATGAGTCAGTAAACGTGAATAGTTAACAACGTAGACTCTGCACTTCCAAACAACAGTGCAGATAAACACTCTTTTAATGGAACCTAGTTTATAAACTTCTTTAATACAAAATGTAATGAGTTCCCTTGCCTGTTAATAACTATTTTACTGTTCTCTTCTTCTTGATATTACAAAAGTTTTCATCTTCCCACTGGATATTCATATGACTGCAGTTTACTGAGCAAATAAGACTTTGAATGATCTCAAAATAAAACAAACAAACAAACAAAACCCTTTCTCTCTTTTTGCCTAACAGTACATATTTTGTCTGAAGGAACAATGGGGTGAAACCTAGTGCTTACGTATTCCCCACAATTCTGAATTTTTAAAATATATTTAGCTGCTCTCAGTGGACCCTCATTTAAGCAATGTTCTTCACTGTCATTTCAAAGTTACCCATATACCATATGCATTTTTTATCTTTTCATTTGTAAATAATCTCTCTCAGAGGAAAAAAAAAAAATAACAGCCTGAAAGAATATCATAGAAAGAAATACTCACCCAAATTTGATGAATCCTACATCACAGAGGCAGACAACAACCTTGACATTATGAACCCCATATCAGTTGCATTACTCATATGTATAAGTCTTTGAAGGACACAAGCCTGTAATATCTATCTACCTAAACTAAGAAACTGTTATTGTAATATTTATTATAGGATCCAAAGCAGTGAGACACCTAAACACATAAACTTTCCTATGGAAATCAACTGGCTATTCATGAATGTAAGTGCTTTACTAGATCAGGGTCTTGACTGGCACTGAAAAATTTTCCAGCTGCAGGAAGCAGCTGTTTCTAGCTATCTCTTGGGAGCTGGCTCCTCTGAGTGATTTTGCAAATTTACGCTTTAGCAATCCAGAAGAGGTGGGTTTTTCAGAGGTTGGAGCCTGAGAAGGCAAATAATATTGTGGCTTGCAAAAAATAACCTAAACTAAATGTATGTGTTTAGAAAGGAGAGTAAGTGTGTAGACATGTCTTCTACACAACAGCAAAGGCTGGGCATCTTGGCTGCCTTTGGTGTTTGAGTTATTCACTTCTGCAGTCGAAGATATACATCCAAAATCTTGTGTGGTGCACAGTTCCCAATTTTACCTTCTCCTCCCTCATATAAGCCTATGGAGAAAGACTGTGCAAAGCTTTCAACCAGGCATCCCTGGCATGCTCTAGCAGTTTCTGGTGTACTCTCCAATGGGTGAGAGGTGGCCTCTCCATCACAGACTTGAAAAGAAAAATGGCAAAAAGAAGGTTTCAAAGTACCATGAGTTTTTTACCATGGGAGTAATTAACACCATCCTCAATCTTAATGAGCAATTACAGTGCAGTCCACTTGTCTTGAAGCTCAAATGGTGAAGGTCCTGAGACTTCCCGATAGGAAGCCCAGGTCTGTATCGCAGCAGTGTTGTGTCAAGGAGCACGCTGTCTCATTCCTCCAGTGAAGACCTCCGGTCTCCTTATGATGCAGAAGTTAGAGGGATCCAAAGTGTAGTGTTCCCCCTAATGGTATTTTGAGAGATGAAAAATAAAAAATACATACATTTATTCCAATTTACTTTTCAACCATTTACACAGGCTAAGTGGGATTTTCAAGTGCAAGAGATACACAAACCTTCCTAACTCACTGCAGTACTTTTGAAAATGTGTTTCATTATGGAGCTGAACCTGCAAGGTTACCTCTGAAGTAATGGCCTAATATTGTAAAAACCTATACTGTTAAGTGTCAATTATCTTGTGATCTCATAAGAAACAAGACTTTTTGTTCTGTTGAAAACTGACAATTTTTTTCTGATTTGAGCCAAAAAAAGAGAGTAGTAGTTTAAGATTTTGTACCAGAAGAAGACAGGAAAGAAAAAGGATGAGAGATTTAAAAATAGTCTTTAAATATATCATTTTAATTTGTTTAAATTTTATTGTTGCATTTCATTAGAAAGTTAAATAATATTATATAGATAATTATGATTTTGAAAAAAAAACCCTATATCTTTTGTCAAGAACAGTTTGGCCAAAATGTATGTTATCAGTTCTGCCATTTGGATTGACATTCTTTTGGCACCTGCAGATGGATAATTACTTTCCT
>VZTL01020730.1:0-11131 GCA_013400535.1 Scopus umbretta
TATTTCCAACTAGATTATAAGTTCTGGTGATAATAACATTCAACCCCTATTTATTTTCTACTCACAAAAGACTAACACTATTGAGCTCTGTTTCTCTGAAAATTATCCCTTAAATGTCGAGTCCTCTCTCCTAGCAGACAGGTAAGAATTCACTTCACTGTAAACCAAAATCAGAGCTTCCTAACCACCAACTGAACGCTGAAAAGTAAAGTCTGACCTTCTCTAGAAGGTCATCACCATAGACAAGAAAATTAAATTATAATTTTATAACACTTCAAAAGGGACAAATACTTTTGCCTAATCATGAGACTCAGTTTATCATTT
Source organism: Scopus umbretta (assembly GCA_013400535.1). Lineage (NCBI taxonomy): Eukaryota > Metazoa > Chordata > Aves > Pelecaniformes > Scopidae > Scopus > Scopus umbretta. The sequence continues at coordinate 325 of VZTL01020730.1, forward strand.
ACTTTCCTAAAAACCTCTCATTCCCCAATCATTTCAATGGCATTCAGCTCTTGGCTTGACTAGCAATATATAATTTCCTCCATCTTTTACAAAATTAATAGGTTGCAAGTTAAATACTGTCAAAAAGTACATGCGCTAAGCTTTCCTTCCTTAAAAAATAAAAGTAAAAAAAAAAGAAAAAAAATGTACTTTGCTAGTAGAATTAAAGATGCTTTTTTGGGCCGGTTGACCCCTTTTTGCAAGAGAACTGTTGATCCTCATGTAGCACTAAGGATTTTCCACTGTGAAATTTTAAACTTTAATTGAAATTCATGGGTTTGGTTCCAGCTGTCATTTAAAACTAAACAAAAATTGTGTTTAGATTTGAAGCGTGAGGACTCTGAGTGTATAAGCCACAAGGAGGCCATATTTTGAATCACAGTACTGATTCAAATGATTTAAAACTTCAGTACAAGGTCAGTCATAGTACCTGGCATTGAATGGAACCTACCAAGACCTTATCATAAAGTTCTGATAAGTCTTATGTAAAGAAAATCTGGGGATGAACAAGATAAACGAATAAGAACTAGGCAATAGTACTTCAGTAGTACTGAAGCACCCTGCCTGGATTGATATAACCTGCCTCTCAAAATAGTTAATTTATACGGTTGATGTGCTAATATGGGCATATTGGCCCTTGCTGCTGTTCTGAGCCATCACAGGTGTTGAGTATGGGTAGGTCTGAGTTGCATATACATTTTCTGAGATGAAGATGCTCTCACGGATGCATTGAAAACCCTGTTAATGTCAATATTAGCTGTTTCTCTGCTCAATTCTTCAGCTGATGAAAGGTGAGACGGAGGTAAGAAATGGAAATTGCTGAAAACTGATGGAATGCCAGGAGGAAAATAAAAACTTTAGCAAGACAAATAAAAGGATGAGAGGCAGAGGGAAGGAAGGCAGGGAAAGAAAAAGAAAGGACATTTCATGTGGCAATAAAGTGGTTAACAAATGCCTGGAATCAAAGAGGACTCTCTGGCCATATTCTAGCCTTGACCTTTGTGCACTGCTATCAGCAGATCTTTTCTTATAGTTGGGAGTGATATTACTGTCTCTGGTTTATAATCCTATTCACAGACTTCTATAAAAGTAGTTTGACTCCTCTGCCCAGAAAGTATGATAGCTATGGCCTAGGAGAATCAAAAAGGAAAAGCTGCAGTAGCCAGTAGTTGTCATTTATGAAGAGCCCAGTTTAATTGCACAAGGCAAGTAAAGTGCAAAAGAGCAAAGAAACTAAAAATCCCCAAATTAAAAACAAAACCAAGCCTCCCTAAAAGGACTGTATGCCATTTTTTCCTTCATTTTTCATCATCACTAAAGATGACAACGGGACTTAAAATCCATACAAAAGCACAAATTCCTCTACATTTAGAAAGAAAACAGTTCAAGTAGAGTGTGTACCTTGTAAAAGGAGAGGACAGTATTTAACCTAGTAAGACTTTCCTGTGAGCTTATTATTGTATAGTAGAGTCAATAAACAACATGAAAAGAAAATTTATTTACTTAAAGGTGTGATTTTTACCTTGCTATTATCCATTTTAAAGTTTGCATGTATTCTATTTCATTTGATATTTCTCCTCATAATCACTGGTACAGAAATTCTGAATTTTGACAAATATTCAGTTGCTGTTTTAATCTACCTCAGGGGAAAGGAAAAAGATTTTAGCAAGTAAAATTAAGCTTATTTAAACATTTTTGCTCTTTAAATGAATTCCGCTTCTTAAGAATAGGCAAAAGTTCACTGAATACAAGAGAGAGGGATTTTCTCATTAACACTGTGAATATTTGACATAGTATTTTTGGGCACAGACCTCTCGGCTAGGTAAATGTTAGTCAATAAAGAAGCTTTCTGAAAGATTACATGCAGGCTTGTATGCAAACTGCCCACTGCCTTTAAAAAAAATCTACATGATATCCTAGCAGATTAAAATGCTGCAAAGTAACATACACAAGGCTATGATAATCATGGCAAATCATGGAACTAAAAACATGGAAAGTGTGGAGGAAAGAAAAAGGGGTTTTTTTAGATCTCAAAGTGACTTCTTCCTTCAGATCGAGAACTGTAGAGAAACCTGGTGATAAAACCTCTTCAGCTGGCAATATCACTTAATATACACTGAACAATGAATTACAGTGGCATTTTCTTAACAGGGATACATTGGAATAATCCGCCCTCAAGGATGCATTTTATCAACACAGTGAGTTAACCACAACGGCTCATCCAGAAATGACAGTGTAGTGTATCATGGGGGACTTACGGGTGTATACACAAAGACTGATCTTCCCCTGTAGCCAATGGAGAACAGAGAGACTATTCCAGGTTGTGTTTCACAGCACCTAAACTGGTGGAAGGTCTGAATCATCTCCGGTGAGGAGCCGCCTTCTCTCCGTTGATAGAGATGTGGCCTCAGAAATTAACATCTGTTGGATTTAGCCTTTGTCAATACCAATTTGATCTGACAGCGACACAAAGGCATCAGTATCTTCATCCGCATAAGAAATTTAGCACCCGATGAAGAACATTAGCAGCTCAGACTGAGGCAGTTTAAGGCCAATGTGTTTTCCCTGACACGTCCATGGAGAGAAAATCAGCAAGAAAAAATAACATTTCTATTGAGAGGAAACTTTCTGGGGATTTCCTGTTTAGTTCAACAATCTTGTTTCTTTATGGTTTTGGACTGCACTAATTTGTTTTATTTTTTTTCCTTCCTCTCTCTCTTACTTCTGTCTCTGAAGTTTTATATCCTAGTTGTTCTATATTTTTTCCTTTGTTACATTTCCCATCCTTTCCTCCCTTTTGTTTCTCTCACATTTTTATAAATACCTTTCATTCCTTTCCCCACCACATAACAAAAATAAGATAAAAATAACCAATGAGATTATTTTTTTAATGCTAAAGTCATTTCCTATGCAAATATCATCCCTAATTAGACGGTAAGTTCTCTGAGGACTCATGCATTTGAAGAGTACATGATTTGACTCTAGTCTTGATTTAGCCCTCCAGGCCTAACTGGAAACAGCAATTCCTAGGTGCTTATCCTATAATAGGTCTATAGGCTACAAACTGATATTTCTGCTACCAGCAAAGAATGAAATACATGCAAAAAGAGGTGGTTTGGCAAAATCTTTTTAAATCCGCCTCTTAAGCTGCTTCTTAAGATGCATATAATACCAGGCAAATAGATTGCTTAGCACTGTTATCAAAAAAGTATGCACTCGTGAGGCAGTAAATATACTTTCTCTTCAGTGGAGTGTCAAAATAAAGTTTTCTTTGTTTCTTTATGAGAAAGATAAGCATGAAAATATCTTTGCTTTCTGCATGATCCTAGGCACTACTGAAGTCAATGGGAATTGAGAGAACCCAGCACCTGATGGCTATTACATTTTTTCTTGTTATTTTATCTTGCCCTCCTGGCCTGGTCTTTTGATTGTCTCTATATTTTGCAGCTGTCAGTAGGATGTTAATGTGTTATGACATGCTCATCATATCACAAAGGAAGAAATGATTCATCCTGAAGATCAGACCTGTCATATAATTATACATTGACTATAACAAATCAAAATAAATTATTCCTTAGAATATACATGCACATTATACATTGACTGCACATGAAGGCATGTGTGTGTGTTGGGAACAATAAAATAAAATTAAATTAGGATTGCAAGGAACTGGTAGTTGACATATTTCAAAGATAAACTGTTTGAAATAGCTTATTTTTTTTGACAAGGCAGCTCAGAGGTCCTACATCTCCCCCCTTCCCTGCATGTCAGGTTTGCCTGTGTCTAAAATTTCTGGGTCTACCATAGCTCACATGTACACACACATGCACACACACATATTTCTCCTGAGGAAAGACTTCAACTTTGTGGCAAAACTGAAGAAAGCATGTCAGAAGGCTGTCGGAAAAAAAGCAGCTTCTTTCCTACAATTGTTTTTGGACTCTGTCCAAAATTCACCCTCACTGCCTTTTACTCTTGACACATTTTCCCTATGGAGTTGAATATTTTTTTTTATTATTTTTTAAACAACTGGCAGATTTTAGGTTGTGTACCTCCATTGCTAGTCTGGGAGTCCCAAATTCAAAGAGCAGTGACTCTATATTCATGTCGATATTAAATAAGCATGGCATTTAAAGACAACTGTGGGCAACTTTTTCTTTTGATGCTATCTTGGGATTTTTTTTAAAGGGTTTTATATAACACATCAAATAGTTATGAGGAATGTGGCTGTGCTTTTTATAACACAAGAAAGGTTAAGAGCAGAAATCTTTATAGACATTGTAAGAAGTTCCAGGGGACCAGAAAGCTCTGTGGACTCAGAAGATGGATTTCACCTTCAAGACTAGGATTCAAGTTCACCAGAGGAATCTCAAAGTAACAAGTGTTTTGATGTCAGCTCAGTTCTTCAGGGATTTGTGTGTGTGTGTGTGTGTGTGTTGGTTTCTCAGAAAGAACCATATTTTGCATCTAAAGAGGTTAGTTCCCTATAGATTAAAATTCAAATGGCAGGGAAAATACTTAAAGCTTGTCTGTAGTTTGAACCCATTCAAAGTTTCTGGGAGAACTCACCTGCTTCCAGATATCTCAGCTTCATGAACTATTTTTAATTGGCTTTGGTGCTGTTTCTCTTTCCGAGGCGTTTCGTTGTTCAGGCTGCTCCTACCTCTCCTACGTCGCATGGATAAGTGCCCATTGAGAATGCACAGGTATCTTGAGATGGGTTTGAGTTTTGATGTAAGGAAGAGAAGAATGAAAGGAAGCCTTGCATCAGCATGCAAAGGCAGGTCACAATCCTGGACAAAAGAGGGGACATTTGGAGAAGGAAATCACAACACAGTGGGTTGGCGCCATTAAGAGAGACAGATAGTGCAGGGCTGGTTCATGGAAGCAGAACAGAGTCTTGAAAATAGGCTGTGGACCTAGCAACAGGTGATATAGCAAGGGCAGGCACTGCATGTAGTGTCTATATGCAGTATATAAATCCAAGAGACTCTGAAAGAAAGAGCAGGTCTGGAGGAGAGTATAAAGAGTACTTGAGTCAACCTATGAAGCAAGCATAGAGTAAGCATGATCTTAAGAAAACAAACATGAGAAAAAAAAGTCCTTAGTAAATAAGTTGCCATTGAACAAGACTGCAGCCAGCAGAAGGGAAAGTTAGGGACGGTACAAGGGGGAGGTCATTATTTAGCCATTTTTCAGCCCAGAAGATTGCTAATTATATATACAAACACAGCAAACAAATACAAAAAATTATTTTTCATCTTGGCCCTCTCAGTCTCACAGAAGATTCCCATATTTATATTTGTGATTTTGATTTAGGTATATGTTTGCTAAACCTTTCCTTTCACGTAAAAAACATAGGAAAGGACAGGTTAACAGAATGGATTAATACTTCTGAGCCTTCCCCTTGGTTTTCCTTTGATGTTCTTCTCCTCAAACTGTTTCTGGGGGTAGAAGCAGCACGATACCAGATGTGATTTTTCTTTTTTCCTTATTTATGACTTCCACTAGACTTTTCAGTGGTTCAGAGGCATGATAAACATTGAGGAAATGGAGAAGATGGAAACCAGCTGTCTGTAGACCAAATCAAAACTTGAAATAATTAGCCTGACTTAGATGAGTATCTAAAGATCAATGCTCTAGAAATCAACTACATATGGTGATGCAACTATGTTCAAATGTGAGGAGAGTATTTAGAGTATGACATGCTATATGAACAAGTACAGCATCTGAAGATAAAGGCCTCAATTCGGTTGCCCCACATTTAGGCATCTGGTGCCGATTAACATGCCCCAGCTTATCCTGTCCAGTGTCCAACAACCACTCTATATGCTACAGATATCCCATAAAAGCTGTGCCATATGTAGGAGTGATATTTAAATAGTTTGGATACTTTAAGCTATCACTGATGGTTTTCTATATTTAGGCTACTGAACGAAGGCCTGAGATTCCTCTCCTGGACTGATATCTAACATGCCAATGTCTACATGTAGACTAAATTTCAGCTGCAGTTATGGAGATCTAAAGAGGCATTTAGATGACAAAATGAACATGTCTGCTATGGGATAAACTGGATTACTCTCTAGATCCTGCTGACTGCATTGACTAGATCTTCAGCTATAAAAGGACCCTGGAGAAACAAAGTGCCTGTGAGTAGACTCCTACACTGACAACATACAAATGTAGCTGCTGTAATCTACAAACTGAGGCCCACCTGTCTGAGGTCTAACCTATGAGACCCAGGACTAAATTAAGTTTCCCAGACTGTAGGCTTCTAGTCCAATTTGAGAAGTCCTGGGGTATGTGAAACATTCTCCTTTGTCTATATGACAGACATGACAAAAGACCATGAGAAGCCTATGACTTTCTGAGGTGGTGGCTGATGTCTAGGTGAGATTTCCTAGGTGTCCTGGTTTCAGCTGGGATAGAGTTAATTTTCTTCCTAGTAGCTGCTATAGTGCTGTGTTTTGGATTTAGGATGAGAATAATGCTGATAACACACCAATGTTTTTAATTGTTGCTCAGTAGTGTTTACACTAAATCAAGGACTTTTCAGCTCCCCATGCTCTGCCAGGGGCACAAGGAGCTGGGAGGGGGCACAGCCAGGACAGCTGACCTGACCTGCCCACAGGGCTATTCCATACCATACGGCGTCACGCTCAGTATAGAAACTGGGGGAGCTGGCCAGGGGGCAGTGATCGCTGCTCAGGGACGGGCTGGGCATCGGTCAATGGGTGGTGAGCAATTGCATTGGGCATCACTTTTTTTGTGTATTCTTCTATCATTATTATTATTACTTTCTCTTCCTCTGCTGTCCTATTAAACTGCCTTTATCTCAACCCACAAATTTTTTTCTGATTCTTTCCCCCATCCCACTGGGGGCTGGAGGGTGAGCGAGCAGCTGTGTGGTGCTTGGTTGTCAGCTGGGGCTAAACCACAACACTAGGGCAGCTCACGTGGTGCTAGTTGCCTGTATAAACAACTGAACCAAGCTTCAAATGACTGAGCTGTAGTTAACCAAATATTCACTATAAATACACAAAAGAAAAGTGCGTAACCATGAAGAAAAAAAGAAAATTGTCAAGGAATGATGCCTGGTTGTGGTTTCAGAAAATTACATTAATTCTTATTAATAAAATAATCATTAGTCCCTGATTATGAATACAGCTGCACTTAATAACGAAAACACGATCTTTTCAACATGTGCTGTGTCAGATGCAATGTTAAGTTGAAAATAAAGATGGTCTAGGGGTTACCATTCTCATCCTGGGACCTAGGAAATACAGGTTTAATTGCCATCCCTACCACAGATTCCTCATACCACTCTTTAATTATTTTTATTACTGTAGACTCTAGTAGACCTAGCCATGTTGTGTTTTAAAGTCTTAGTCCTTTAGTTTTACAATCCCAGAAGTAAGAAAAACATTTTTTTTCAATTGTTCCTTATTTATCGTGTATATTTTGCTTGCAGAACTCTTTGCACGGGCTCTGTCTCAACGTCTAGATATACAAAGAGGCTTTTTTTTAATGGCATCAGTCATCCTGCCTTGTACACCATAGGGCAGTATAGTTATATTTATACACGAACAACTTGTTCATATCTGACAGCAGTGATTTCCTGATTTGTGCAGCTTGCTTCCAGCGCAAGATGCAAGCCCCTCGATGTAGCCCCTCTTGTACCACATTACTGGATCTGTTTGAAGTTCTGTGCAGCTTACAATTGGCACCATGTTTTCTGCACATGCATAGAAAAACCTCACTGTGTGATTTCCCCCCTCCCCTCCAAAAACCCCCCAGGCCTTCCCAGATGCAGCAGGCTCACTTTACTATACAGAATTGTATACCCTCTTGCCATCATGTTGCAAGGGAAGAACCCTCCTTACCACAAGATATAATAATGAGCATCCCCAGGACAGCACGTGTGGTCCTGTCCCAGCAGCAGTCTCCTGGGAGGGTGCAGTGCTGGGGAATGTATAGCCTGTCTTCGACCCACTTGAAGATGGTGCTGTTTCTGCCATGATAAGATGCGTTACTGTACCCTGTGGGAGAAGTTGTTGTGTTTCGGAGATGTGCATTTTAAGTTCCCCAGAAAGGACTTAACAGAATTTTTTTTTTTTATTATTTTTTTTTTTTTTACCTTGTAGGACAACTGCAGACAGGTCTGCAAAAGAAAAATGACAGGATAACACCAGGCTACTAGAAATAGTTACAATGTGGTATACCCTGACACAAGAACAGTTAAATGGATGGATTCAGGAGATAAAAAGAAAACAGCAACTCTGAAGTATTGTAATTGTTGACACAATATAATGCAGATGTTAGCAAAATACCGTGTTCCCGGGGAGAAGTGAGTCAGTCCACACATCATCTGACCATTCCTTACACCGTGGAAACCTTTGGACTGCATTCAGTACAGCAAGCACAGCACTGTTCTAGCTGATTAAGTTGCACCCTGTATTTCAGGCTCTCAAGGCCACAAGACAGAGATGCCAATTTTAACAAAAAGGTTTTTCTGCAGGAAGGAAGCAGGGTATTATTATATATTACATTCCTTGACAAGGCAACCGGAAAAAGTGCCTGCATTCTCTCTGACGCTGTGCCAGCTTGTTGGCTGGGTATGAAATAAAGGGATCTGGAGGATTTTGTCTGTATTCAGAGTATCTGGGAACAATGGGGCACGTTCTCCCGTGTGATGAAGTCCCTTTGTATCATGCTCCAGAATAGCCTTTGGGTGGTACCATGAAATGAATAGAAAATAAAGGAAATCAAATGATGCTACTCTAGTTAGTCCGTCAGACAACTTTGGCTAGGTGGGGGTTTGAACAAGGTCTGTGCATGCTATGGACTGAGAGGATGTCTTAATCTGTGGGGTAGATGCAGATGGAAGGATGCGACACAGATTTCAGCTATTTGAGTTTTGTGAAAAACTTAAAAATATTTATATTCTTTATACAGAATGGAATGAGACTGATAATTTTGGCACTATTGCAGGAGACAGGACACCTCCTTCTGCGAAAGATTGTTTACATAGGTGGAAGTGTAATAGGAAGGATGCCTAAATATTTCCTTCTATCCTTCAGAAAGCCTCTATAACCTAATGGAGGAACTCTCCCAAGAGAAAATCAAATTTGACTCCGGTTCTTTCTGCAGTGGGTAAGGACTTCAGCTTCTCTGGTGTTGTCAGAAGCAGGGCAGCAATTCATGCTTATCTTCCCATTTGGTGAAAATTTTGCCTTCTGATTTCTAAATATTAAAACTGTACTTCAGGAATACTTTCAAGTAAATAATGTCAATACTGAAGGCTAAGGAAATGACTGGAAAAGTGAAATTTTTACTGACTCATATGTTTCCAAGAATTAAAATCTCCCCCACAAAAAATCTGCCCAGTAACATGAGCTACAGTAAACACTGAGCTATCTCTGCATACCCACTTCCAAAGCTTTTTCATGGGTGTAAGTAAAAGTTATCTTAAAATTATCAGCAGATAAAGAAAGGAATTATAACTATAACTTTAAACTCTATGTTCTCTTTTAAATTTGTGCTTGAAATTTTAATTTTGAAAATGAAGTGTTTCAGCTACGCGGTGCATTTTATGAATCATCTTGCTGATGTATTAGGAAACATATACTGCAAAAGCTTCCTTCCAAAATAACGCATAAAATTCTCTATTTTAATATAGATTTGTACAAAGCCTACTCTGTGGTAACCATACAATAAATAAAAAAAACTCCCAACAAATAAATAATAATAAATGTCACTCATGGTGTTCTCTGAACCTCTAAAGCACTCTGGCCTATAACAATCCTTTTTCCTCTGGCAACTGTTGCTCTAGTGATGCATTTCAACACACTGAAAAAACAGCTGACTTTTTTGACATGTTTTTTTTGTAATATCCAGGATTGCTACTGCTTCAGTGGTGTATTATTGTAATACTTTATCAAAACAATGCCTGCCAGGAATTTGTGTCCCAAGAGAAATTTTATATAGTGCTTTTAAATGATAAGAAAGAAAGCCCAGTTTATAGAATTTCTCAGAGATCCTTATGTAATCATGGACACCATGGAGTTAGTGAGGCTAGCAGCATTTCACTACGTTATTTTATCACTTTATCGTAAAGGGGCAACCTAATTTTACAGAAGAATCACTGAGGAAAAGAGGCTAAATCCTTAAAGTCTGGGAATCTTTCTGAGATTTCAGATTCCCGAGGCTTTTTAAGAAGATGAAAATGAGAATAAGCACACTGGTTTTCATCTCATTATCAAACAGGCTCCTCAGGACAAATAAGAAGGACTCTTCTAAATCAAGATGCTTTTGGCATAGGGACTTCCTTACCTGGATGTGGTTTCTGTGCATTTAAGAACCATCAACACATTTTTCTTCTATCAACTTGAACATTGTCCCCTTGAAGGTGCTGAAACTTTTGTTATCCACAACCTCTTTTGGAAAGGAATTAAACAGGTTTTCTCATAACTAGTCTTCTAATTGTGTGAAGAGTGAACTCCTATTACATGTTTTGCATCCTGGTCTTGCTAGCTTTCTTTGATTACCTTAGCTTTTTTTTTTTTTTTTTTTTTTTTTTTTTTTTTTTTAAGAGGCAATGAACAATCAGTCTTTATTTATCATTGTCCTGGTTTAACCTCAGCCAGCAACTAAGCACCACACAGCCGCTCGCTCACTCCCTGCCCTTGTGGGATGAGGAAAGAGAATCAGAAGGGTAAAAGTGAGAAAACTCATGGGTTGAGATAAAGACAGCTTAATAGGGAAAGCA
>VZTL01020745.1:0-25663 GCA_013400535.1 Scopus umbretta
TTCCTTCCTTCCTTCCTCTCTCTCTCCCCATTTCCCCCTCCTTAGTCTATATGGTTCAATTACATTTCTCTCCACTCTACCTCTTACTGTGGGATTTGCAGGACATTACTTTGCAAGCGCAGCTCACAAGGCACTCCTTAACACATTGTCTCATGGAGACTGAGTTTGCTTTATTCGTGGTTAAACAATTATATTAAAATTTTCAATGTGACTCTGCTGACATGGGGTCTAGGACTTTTCAGAATGGAAGGGTGGCTTAAACACAGAGCAGTCAAAAAAAAGAAGAAGGTGTTGACGGGATACTATTTTAGAAACTTCAGAGCTGCCCTGAACATTTACCTTTTAACTGCCACAAGCAGCCCTGAAGCCCTGATGCAAGAAACATTGAAACTGCATGGAGACCAAATCTATCATCTACACACTGATAAGATCTGCCTGAGCTTCTTCCCCAGGATAAATAGTCCCAGCCCTCAGCCTTTTCTCATATCAAGGATGCTCCAGTCCCTTAATCATGTTCATGGCCCTTCACTGGGCTTGCTCCAGTGTGTCCATGTTTCTCCTGTATTGCTGATCTCAGAAGTGGACACTGGACACTGTGTATTGTTATATCACTAATAACTAGAAGGCAGATAGGAAGGATAATATAGCAGAAGCTCCAAAGCAACATTTCAAAACGATCCCATGTGACCATCAGAATTAACGTACCAGAGCTGTGGATTTCAAGACCCACAAAACTTACACAAAAGTGACTGTTAGAAAATGTGAAGTAACTTCTTTGTTTAAGAGAAATCAGTGCAAACCAGAAATCAACACTGGAAATTTTGGATCATCTTTGCAACAGAAAGGTTTAGAAATTACATTATACTGTTGTGGTGCTACAAAAAAAAAAATATTTTAATCAATCTTTTTACTCAATATTTTCCCTTTTCCAGATGCAGTGGCTGGGGGGGAGAAGACAATGGCTAACTTACTGTACTCCAGGAAGCAAAACCTGAGAAAGCAATAAAATGGAGTTATGGAACTAGTTAATGAGTATGCTGAAAGCATCTGTCTTTTCATTCTGTTTATTATTTTTCAAAAGAATGCTAGTATATTTTGACATGACAGAATGAAAGAATAGGAAAAACAACATTAGTTGCACTGGAAAAAGGAAACTAAAATCTCAAAAGGAATGGGAAATGATAAATTTTCATGTTCTTCCATAAAGAGAATCACTCTTTATCTAAGTTCCTGGATCCCAGGTTGAAAAACATGAAGTAATGCATTCAATTTCCTGGCTCTAGGTAGTTGCTTATAGAGAACATTGTGGGGTATATTTCCTGTTCATGTAAATGCTGAGCTTCTGGAATAAATCAATAATATTTTGTCCCCACTTCCAGTACCATTTTCAAAGGACACTATTGAGAGATGCTATCAAATTTGAATGTTTGGTTTCTCAGAACTTAAAAATTAAACTCTTTATAACTGCATATATCATCAGGGGGTTAAAAATAATGAATACCAACTTTTTTTTTTTCTTCTTTTGCTTAAGAAGTAAGATTGAATCTTTCCAAAGTCCAGGAGCTTTATAACTACATGCTGAATGTTCTGTTCAGCATCAAGGCAAATCCCAAGTTAAGCTATCAGAGGTGAAGAACAACAAGAATACCATTGCCTTATCTAAAGCTTTCCTTCAGAGAATTCAAAAGCATTCAGTAAACATTAGCAAATTTAAGTCATTCTGTCTGAAACAGATAGTCAGAATTTTCAAAAGCTTGTAAGTGCCAGGAAATCCATTAACTCTCTATTATCAAAGGGCATCCCAGACTAAGCCAATGAAAAATAGAGTATGTTAGAAGAAAGTCAGTCACAGATTACACAGACTCTTACTGTCAAAAGAGCACAACTTGAGAAAGAGCTGATGTATACAGTTAGTTTCCTTTCCTTTTATGTTCTGATTAAATGCTTGTTAGTGCAGATAGCAATTCTCTCATTCATTTTCATGGGATTTGGCGCTCACATTCAGAAAGTGTTCTGAAATTTGGTCTGACCATTACAATAAAAGCATCTGAAACGGTTATGTTTTTTGAATCTAGAAATAGAATCTCACCCTTGGTTGTGTGCAGTGGAGTAGTGACTGTGAGGTAGCAGCTTTCCAAAATTTTGAGGTCTCTGGGTTGTGTGCCAAACCTCTGCTGAACTCTGGTCTTTACACCATGATGAGATACCAGTTAAGAGAGAAACTCAAAGATCAAATGCCCATCAAATCTCGCTCTTTCTATAAAATCAATAAACATCTTTTTAGTGCCAATAAGCCTGGAAACTCAACCAAGTCTCAAGTTTTATGACTTACTGTTCTTACTCCATACTTCCTTGGTGGGTGGCTGTTTAAATTCAGCATCTGAAATCTTTTGGCACAGCATAAATAACCTCCCTAGTGAGCTGTCATTAGACATATTGGTTTTACTCCCCCTCAATACCTGGTTGGTATAAAATAACACCATCAATCTTGTAAAAAGGACCCCTTGTTTTCCTCCTCCAGCCAGTTACCACCACTGTCTCTCCATAAGTCATGAATACTCCTAGCACAGCAGGGACACATTAATGATTTATTTTTTCTAGGGAATACCCTTATTACAAATGATTTTGTTACCTTGCTGGGTACTCTCACTGCAGGACATTGTTGCTAATAGATTCCCTTGAGCATTTGCAGTCTACATTCCTCATTTAACTGGATCCCAGGTGCTATGCATGTTAAATACCTCATCTATAATCTCTTTAATCATGAGATTTCTGTCTGCTTTTTCATGTTGTTTCTTTTGTTGGCTAGGCAATTTCTTGCAGCACCGGTAAAAACAGTGCAAGGCTTTTCTAAAATTCAGGAAGAAGTTGCTAGCTGTAATTATTTGCAGTTGCATGCAGTGATGGGCTCGTATTTAGGGAGAACATCAGTTCCAGTACCCCTTATCTCTGCCATTCTGTATGACTTCTCAGTTTTCTGAAATCCTGGATCACTTCAGACCCTCCTATTATTTTCTTATGTGCCTCTCAAACTCTGGCAAAAGAAGTTTTACCATAACCTGCAGTAGGGACAGGACTGAGTGCTAAGTCTGAATGCTTTTAAAAATTCCAATTTTCATGCCTTCTGCAAGATTTTGTTAGTAGATCGCTGCTAATCGACAGAGGAAGTCTTTAGTCAGCTGAAGGAAAGGTTTCAGAGAAAGAAGGACATGGAAAAAGGGTGAATGGATGGTAGGTCTTGCACTGACACAGTCCTGCAAGCATGGGGTGTGCTGGACTATGCAAGATGGAGACTGACTCTGTGGTGTTGAGGGGAAAGATGGAAAAATAGTGAGATGTCATCAGGCTGGGAATGAAGAATGGATCAGTCTCTGTGTTGTAGGAGGAGAGGCCGATGCCTGTCTAGTGGACTTAGAAGTTGTTGTATATTTTGTTGGTTATATAGCAGGTATGAAGAGAGTATCTAACCAGTGGTGAAGTGGTATGTAGCATGTATATGGAGCAAGTATATGGAGCATGCAAGCCTCTTGGATTGCATCTCATACGGATTGCAGACCTAAAGGACAGCAATGTTGCGAAAGGCTTGCGCTTCGTGTTGTCATCTTTTAATAAATACACATAGAACAAAGTTTATTTGGAGATGCTTGAGGACTTTGTAATTTTTCTTGGAATATTTCTTTATTGTCCATTTTATCATGCTTTTGCACGTACTCCTTTAGAACTATAATTGTAGCTGATGCTCGTGTATGATTTGTCTGTCATGAAGAGCCAAGTTCAACTATTTTTTAAATGTGCATTCTTCCAAAATAAGATCTTACTAAATCTAAGTAAAAGTGTTTGAACATGACTCTATATTGTTGGATATGTGCCATGCTTTGCACTTTTTATTTCTCTTTACAAAGAGGAAAAAATAAGGTTAATTCAAAACACTTATGGGAGAGGGGTATATGGAAACAAAGAACTACAGATTGACACTATTTTGGCACTATTGCTAAACCGAAACTGAATGATAGGCCTTCTGTTTTTCCAAGTAAATGTTAATTCATTTAAGTGACCTATTGTAGTGTTTAAACTGTGGCAACACATCTATTCATATATGAAGAATAAAACATAAATTACCATTTTTTATTTGCAATATAAACATGAAATATTATCAAGAAGTCTCCTCAGCTTCACAGTTCCCACTGAGAAATTGCTTCCAGAGTTGTCTGGACATTTTAGTCTATTTCTGAAGTCCTTACACTCTTACAAGTTTTGCCTTGCAAAGGGACAGGGAAAAAAAAACCCAAACTGAATGGATTGTGGAACTACGGAAAGCCTCCCAGGAGGAAGTCTTTTTGTTTGTATGCATAATTTATAGTTCTTACACATTCCTTTAGAATGTATTTGTAGGGTATATGGCAGATGGGCCTCATGTCCTGCTGAATGTTTTCTCTCACTTACCACTCTGAGCAGATAACACAGGCAGGAATGGCCGGCAAGGGAATGCACTCCTGCTCAGCCAGGCAGCTTGCAACTGGGCAGCCACAGCTGATGGCAGAGGAGCTGAAAGACAGCCACAGCTCTGCCTCTGCATGCTGCATGACACACAGACTTCAGGGCTAGGTGGCCTCTGCAGATGAAGAGGTAATGGGCAGCCAGGTTGCTGCTGTAGGGAAGGGAGGTAGGGGCCATTGTATTTCGTTGAAAAGAAAGCTAGGTGATGAGGTGGCAAGCAGGTACTGCAGTAAGGGTGGTGGCTAGAAAAAAAATCAATCTTTCTGGAAAAGAAACCCCACCAAATTACTGCATCAGGTCACTGCTGATCTGTGGACTTCTCTGACTCCAGAATAGCAGCTGATAAGGGCCTGTTACTCAATAATTGCTTGTCTGAGTGAGGAACACCTAAGCTAGAATAATTTCCTTTATGGTTAGATTTCTGTAGCATTAATTTTTCAGCTTTCTTTTCCAACAGAAAATATTTTCCTATAGTTAATTAATGTGCAATATATTTACTTGATACATGCTAATATGCAGTTTCTGAAATGCAGCATAATCACATGACATCACAAGCTCTAACCGCAGAGAAGCTATAATGTCATGTATGTACCATCTTTACAATGAGCTACATTGTGGGGCAAGATGTGTCACCAACAGCAGCAGTGGTGGGAATCACAGTCATTCAGAACCAGTAGTAAGTCATGAGAGACATTTGCAGCCTTCCCCATCCAGAGGTAAATAATATACCACTGGCCGCCTCTTAAGTGTGCTTGTCAGCAAGGATGGAATAGCAGCTGCCTCTGCACCTTCTCTGTCACACTGAGGGAAGAAAATAAACTGGTTTTCCTCTCACTGGTACCCCACTTCTTGGTGGTTCAAACAAATACACTGGTTTCCTCCTAGACTCACAGCAACTAATCTTTAAATCTTTGTTGTTTTGGTACTGATCTGTAAATTCTCTAAAGCTTCTGCAATATTTGTCAGTTCTTACATATTTAAGAAAAGCTGATCTACAATTTGCATGTATTACCTACAAACTGAAGAGTTTTTATAGTGCCTCTGGTATATAGCAAAGCTTGGCTCCCCGGCACCAGCAGGTTAGCTGGAAGAATTGTACTGAAATAAGATGCAGAATAGGTTTTTTTTCTGAGATGCCAAATACACTGGCTTTATTGAAAACATTTCTGCAATTCTGCACTTACCCTATATAAGTAATATCTAATCTTTATTTAGTGAAAACAGCCATCAACACCAGTGGCAGGAAGGAACTTGATAGAGTAAGGATGTTTGGGTTGGATTAAGGTGTTTTTTTTCCTTTTGTATAACCTCTCTCCCAAAGAAAAGGCTCATTG
This sequence comes from Scopus umbretta, assembly GCA_013400535.1. NCBI lineage: Eukaryota > Metazoa > Chordata > Aves > Pelecaniformes > Scopidae > Scopus > Scopus umbretta. The sequence goes on from VZTL01020745.1 coordinate 5,832, forward strand.
AATGAATAGTGTTTGCTGGGCCAAAACCATTCTCTTTGGTTGAAGACGAGAGAATGAGGGATTAGCAAAGTAGATGGACCCCATGGTTCTCAGATAACGGGTCTGGTTTACCAGACCACTTTGCAAGAGGAGTCTACATCCTGTTAGACAGACAGTGTTTGTTCTACTGAACCAGGCTCATCCAATGCAAAATGTAAACATTTGAAATGGAAATGCAATTTTTTAACATTTTAAAAAATGTTTAATAAAAAACAGCCCTGTGAAACTCTGACAATCTCTGTCCTTCATCACTTCAGTATTGGTTTCCTGTTTCATTTAGTGTGATGCCAGCAGGAGAGCAAACTTTTGGCTGGCAATATCTCTACTTTCATGAAAAACATTTCCCTTTCTTAATGGAATACAGGTAGAAGGTATAGGCAAAACTGCTGGAAATCAATGGAGTAATGTAGATGTGACCCTGGAATACTGCTGAATATGTTACAGTGCTGACTGTGGAACTGTGCCTGAAATGCCTAAAAGCAAAAAAGACATGTTGACTCTTCTGCGTGGGAGAAATGCATTGAACTTAGAGCCACTGAGAAACACTGAAAATGGGCCTTTGTCTGAAAAACCTTATGATGCTAGGGATTAGGTCCAAGCTTGGCTTTACTGCCGATGCTTATATGAACACTCACTTGGAAGTACCTAGTCCTTGCCCTGGACCTTGCACTATTTTTTGTCCAGTGATGTACATCTAATCCACATACTCGTCAAATAAAAATTGCAACAATATCTTCATCTCTTCCTTTGGCTGCACACTAAAGGCAAGTGGAAGCTGCTACTGAATTTTAAAGGGAACCATATCATAGAAGATTATTAGGCACATGTGAGAGTACCCGGCAGATAAAGCCTACTGGTATCTTAGATGTAATGGTTCTGTGTTTCTGGATTCTGATGATGTGATTTGGATGCCCAACTGTTCATTTCCAAAAGGACTGGGAAAACTATAAATTTGTGGGCTTTTTGCTGTTCGAAGTTTCTTGGGCACCTAGGAGTGTGTGGCAATTGAAGCTGAGCATGCAGTTCTTGTGACTGACTTTCTGGTCTTAGCTCCAGATGTTCCTGCAGGAATGGAGTTTTTATGAGATAATAACTGTTTAAAATATTTGAAAAAGCACTGGGCAGAAGTTAGTAGTTATTGTAAGAGAGAGGTTATCAGTAAGAAACACAGAAATCTGCACCTGTAGCACAGGTTTCTATATAGGCATAAATGAGCTGGAAAAAAAAGTTAATGGGAGGACGACAATTTGCTGATGATCCAAATAAAAAATATGGACTGTGAAGAAGTATAGGGAATGGCTGAGTGGTAAACTGGCAGATGAAATTTTGCTTTGGTAAATGCAAATAATGAACATGGGACGAGGCAGTAATCTTAACTGTACATGTTATTGCCACTCAGAAAATAGAATATGTTATTGTAGATGGTTCTCTGAAAACATACTTTTAATGCATGGCTGCAGTCACAAAGCAGCAAGCAGAATGGTTAGCTTTATTGGGAAAAGAACAGAAAAAATTGGTATGAGCCTGCATGAGTCTCTGGGGTGCCCACATTTCAGAGTCTGTGTGCATGCATATCCAGTGAAGGGTGGTAAAGACACTCATGGTAAGGAATGGATTCCAGGTCAGGGGAGAGTCCCTTTGAAGCTAGGACTTTTCTGCTTGGAGAAAAAGTGACTCAGGTGAGGAATGTGATAGGGGTTTATCAAACTTGAGTGGGTGAAGAAAACAAATAGGAAAAAAAAAAAATCTCTCATAAAACAAGGACTAGTGAGCTTTTGGTCAAATAATCAAGTTTCCAGTTTAAAAACAATTTTTTTTTCAAACTACATAATTAAAACAAATGTTTGGCATACCAAATGTTTAAATAGTTCAAAAAAATGAAGTTTAGAAATTCACCAAAGGTAGAGCTATCTGAGGACCATTAAAGATATAGAGATTTGAAAGACATCTGCAGCACCCAATGTTAAGACTGCCAAAACTAGGAGGATATACCAAGGCAAGTGCCAGTTTAGACCCATCCCATTCTTTCACTTCTTTTTTCTTTTAATACAACTCATTATTCCTGCTAGAAACAAGACTTTTCTGCATATATCCCTAGTTTAGCTGAAAACTCACTTTAGACTTAACCTCAATGCATGCTTCTAGTTACATTAGCTGACCAAGACATTCTGTGTCTCAAATGCTTTTATGAAAAATGTAGGCAGTTTTACCCTGACTTTGGGGCACCTTATAACAAAAAGGTGTAAGACAGTCAGACACTACAGATGGAAACACCGAGTGACTGAACGACCCCATATGGCTGCTGTTATAGGTTTATGCTAATAGGGATCCAGGCTTTGCTTGGGACAAGCTTTGGTGAGAAAGTGGAGATTTTAATCTCAATGACATTTGATAGTAGATGTCTTATTGAGGCATTAGAAATGTCCATGTGTTGAAATAATAGAGAGAGCTGAAAATGAGTGAGTCTAGTTCTGGAAACCCTGCAGCAGCATTAGTGTGATGGTCTGCTCAATCTGGTTATCTGTGCTGGTAAGGCACCTGTACTCCCTCTGCAATGTGCCATTTACTCTTAAAAGCAAACAGCTGCTTTCGTCTTGAAAACTAAATTTAAAATTCTCAGTTCTTTTTCAGACTTGCTACATGAATTTATGTTAGTCTGACCTGTATTTTGTTTACTTTATTTACACCATTTAAAGAGGAAGATACTGTATTTTTTAAGGCCGCTCACCTTATAGCAAACACCAAAATTCTTTAATAGAAAATTACAAGCAGTGTAAAATAATTTTATTAACCCTTTGTTTAATAGGCAGTAAGAAAACAAGGAAGTTCTTGAGACCTACTTATGTAACAGGTCAAATCAGTGTGGCTTCTCCTTGTGCAATGTATGCATGGATAAATTTTGTAAACAAAGTTGGAAAAATAGCCACTAGAAAAAGCAAAGTATATTGTTACACTACATAATTAGGATAGAATTGGATATATCAAAGACTATTTTTCAGTAAATTACTAATTCTTTTATAAAAAAACTAAATATTACTATTTTATATCTTAAGTCATCTTTTTCTTGGCATACGATCTGTCTGCAACTTTGTTAACAAATCAAAAAGTGGCTTCAGGAAGCTGAAAAAGCAAATCACAGATGCATCGTTATCATCACAAGCTAAGTTCATTTTCACAGGTGTTCCAGGTCAGAACAGGCAGGGGTGTTGGTTACTGAGAACTAATTTTTGAAGTGCCCTTTGCCATGGAGCTGTAAAAAGCTTTCTGATGTTCACAAGGCTTAGTTGTGTGGATTTCAGCTATGTACACAGATATGCAAGAACAGGAACTATTCAGCTGTGAACTGAAGTCAGTTGTGAACCAGTGACCTGTCATAAATCTTTTAACAAAATTAATTAATTTTAAGGTGTTTGACACAGGGAAGCTTTGACTATTCCTGTAATCATGATGCATCTAGAAAACTTTCTAACTTTGAAAGGGGGGTGGATAGTTCATCTGTTTTGAAATTTTCAATTAAATTCACACAGTGTAAAGCTTGTTATGAATTTAAAAGGAACACAAAGATTGTATTGTGATTTCCAGCTTGATTAATATATCTTTCAGGACTTGGGTTTGCCACAGAACCAAAAAGCACAAACCTACCCAGCTGTATGCATGTAACTTGTTCATGTGAGTATTCAACTGAAATGCATTCTGTGTGATATTCTGGATTTGTTAGTCAATAGAATGGAAGCTGCAAGACCTGTGTGACAGGAAACAAGTTGTGGTCTTTTTTAGAGTAATCCTATTGATTCTTGACATGATACGCCATAATTTCATGATATGTTGACTTAAGAAGTTCCTGTCTCTTCAGTTGTGTCAAGACAGCTGTTTGTGGAATCTGATAGACTATCTTGTTTGATTCCTGTCTATCACTGAGTAATCATATGGGAAGCACATTTGACTTAGATGTAACACAAAGTCTTAAGCCTTGGATCGGGAATAAACTAGTTATGCTTAAGCACTAATCTGTAAAGAGCTTCAGTTACCGTCTTGGTTTTCAGCTGGGATAGAGTTCATTTGCTTCCTAGTAGCTGGCATACTGCTGTGTTTTGGATTTAGTATGAGAATAATACTGATAACACACTGATGTTTTAGTTGTTGGTTGGTAGTGCTTGTACTAGTCAAGGACTTTTTCTTTCAGCTTCCCATGCTCTGCCGTGTACACAAGAACCTGGGAAGGAGAACAGCCAAGATAGCTATCCACACTGGCCAAAGGGCTATTCCATACCATATGATGTCATGCTCAGTATATAAAATGGGGGGAGTTGTCTGGGAGGCAGTGATCACTGGGTGTCAGTCGGCGGGAGGTGAGTGGTTGTATCATTTGTTTGTTTGGTTTTTTTCCCCTCCCTGGGTTTTGTTTCTCTCTCTTTCATTGTTGTTTTTTTTTGCTCATTACAATTATTATTATTATTGTTGTTATCATTATTATTATTTTATTTCAATTATTAGACTGTTCTTATCTCAACCCATGAGTTTTCTTACTTTTACCCTTCCAAGTCTCTCCCCATCCCCACCGGGGTGGGGGAGGGTGAGCGAGCGGCTGCGTGGTGCTCAGTTGCCAACAGGGGCTAAACCACAACAGTTACCTATCCCATGGTCATTTTACTGGACCTGCATGCCTGGTTGGGGCAGACACACCAGGAAGAGCGCAGGGGAAGTTGTACTCTGTAGTGAGGCTGAGTAACAGGCATAGGACAGAGATGACTCCAATGACTCATATGGAGAAACGGTCTCCATAAAAGGACTCACAGTTCTCCCAGGACAGTGACCTTCACTGAGTGATGGAGTCAGCCCCCTTTTTCATTCTCTAATTCCTGGTTCTTCCGTTCCTGATTTCTCAGTGGTCCAGCCTTACTAGGAGCAGTAACAAAGAGCTCTTCTGCTGCCTTCCTATGAAGTATTTCTCTATGAATTAGGAACTATGGCTTCAGCTATCTTCCCTCCCTTCCCAATGAAGAGAGTGCACAACAAGTTCTTTGGTGGATGCTGCATTTGCTCTTTATTTGCAAGTCAACATCACCTCTGCAGTTGCGCTTGTGCCTTGAGCTGAGCTTGGCACAGAGCCAGGTGTGAATGAAGTGAATTAAACAAGCTAAAGGGGTCTGACCTTTCCAGAGACTTAAGCACAGTTTTACAATCCTCTTCACATATCTCAGCATGCCAATAAAGTATGTCTCCAGATCCAGGCATTCTGCAGCTTACGTGGAGTGGGGGAGTGAATACTCTTACCCCAAAGTGAAGTAACATTTGTTTTAATCTGTTGACTTTTGTTAGTGGTCAGAACTATGTTCTGAAACCTAGACACCAAAGCTGGAAGCTGGGCAGAAAGCAGGTATTTTACTACCAATAAACAAACAGAGATGGGAAGTGATTACGAGGCCTTTTTGGTGCCTCTCTTGAAATGGTAGTAGCTGATTTGGAAACTCAGTTCATCTGCAGTTTGTTTTTCAGTATCTGCAGATGAGGAAAAAGATCTCTGTTGTTCCCTGTAAGGAAGATGCCCTAACTCTCTGGTGTCTCTACTGTTCTTCAGTCTCAGTTCCCTCTGATTATGCAATGCATTTTTCCTCATGGAAAGTAAATGCCATTATTCTTGGGAATGCAAACTGAAAATAAAAATGAGGCTTTTGGGTATTAGTATTCATTCTGGCAACACTTATCCACATGGCCATATTCACAGCTTTTTTTTTTAGCCAGCTCTCTCTGCAGGCATACTGTGCAGAGGAAGAGTAGTTCATCCAGTTGAAGAAACCTCAGCACAGCAGTCCATAAAGGAACACTTTAAACTTTGCTAGCCTCCAGCCGCTCTTTTACTTTATGACAGTGATAGTGAGTGTTTCCACTCCATTTCAAGAAGGAAGCATCTAGCTCTTTTTTTTCCAAACTCTGACAATAGTTCATCCATCTGTACATTCAACTGTAGTTTCAAAGTACTTTGAACTCAGAGAGGCTTTGGGCAGCGTTCTCTGCCATACTAATCACTGTTACAGAAGTTCTGCATAAAGCCCTTCATGAATTTCCAGATGATTATTGATATGTAGTGACTTCATCCTCTTCTAGTATTACCACTTATTTTTTCAAGATGCAGCACTGGGGAAATATTTCAGAATAACTGCTAACTGGGGAACATCACTCGAAGTCTCGCAGAACTGGGATTGTTTGTTTTGTTTTAAAGTGAGGGATATTTGTAGCTGATCTCTTGCTTAAAAGAACAGCAGCTCAAATTATATCTATATTATATCTAGATTATTTATTATATCTATATCTATATTATATCTAGTGAGGGATATACACCCAGATAAACCTTGCCTGCCAGATGACAGATCCCAATCTGGATTTAGGACTTACTCTCTGTGGTTTCACTCCTAAGCTTTCACTGAACTCTGCTGTGCTGCCCTGGCTTTTAACATCTAACCCTCTGCATCAACCCTTATTAAAGGGACTTTGTCTGTCAGTCAACTGTATAAGACCTAAACCTTCTTGCTACAAAATAATCTTGATTTTTATTTGATCTCTATTAGCATAAACTTGTATCACCATTTAGTTCGTAGTGGAAGATTTTAACTTTACGTCTTGGACTATAAATATGCAGTATTGTGAGTGCCAAAGGTGATGTCCTTGTTTATTTTTATTTAAATAGCTTTCACAAAATTGTAGAAATAAAGATGCTCACTGGATAGCTCTTCTCAATTTTTCACTACCTTTTGGCCAAGACAAGAAAAAGTCAAGCCCTGATATGTGTTGTTGCACTTGTATTAGAAGTTATATTTGGAACCAGAGCATGTACACAGATACCATGTACAGAATGCTGTTATCAGATTTGGCACACCAAATACTGGGCACTGTTAGGTTTTAATCATATACTGTGCAGGTTCATGTTTTAGGGTAAGCAACTCGATTTAGTAAGGCTCTTACATGTTTAATTAAACTTATATTTATTCAGAGAATGTCTTGAACATGCTTAAATTTCACCAAGCAATGGAATTGACATCTCCTTCCTCAAATTAGTGACTAATTGCTGAGCAAGCCTTAGGTAAAACAGTGGATAGTAACAAAGTCTTTGAGTGTGTTGCTGTTCTAATCAAACTACAGACCACTCTAATAGGTGGTACCTCCCCTCAATGAGAACCATGCAGCTAATGTGAGGCATTTGAAAGACCAAAGTCAGGAGGACAGAAATACAACATGAAGGTGTAGTAGATGCACAGGTTTGTGTACAAAGCAGTATGTACCAGTTCCATATGACATCAACATCTTTGAGATGACACAAGAAAGTATCAGAATTGAACAGTTTCAGACAGAGAACAAAGTTGATTTGAGAGAATTGTAGAATCTGGGATTTTCTTTGAAAAAATGCATTGAATAGGACAAAGTATAAATGTGTTTCAGCTTCCTGAAACTCGCTTTCCCTTCCTGCATTTGCAACAGTCCCTGTACGGTGGGCCATAAAGACATGCACTCAGGAGCAGTTCACTAAATAAAGTTGTACATCTAATGTCTCAACATTCAGCTTAGCCAAGAAAAAAGGTGTCCAGCCTCTACGGAGCCACCAGCAGATGCTACATCATCCTACTGCCCTGTGATGAGAAAGGATAAAGTAAAGAAGAAAAAAACAAGGACCTAAAACGAAGCCAGAAGGAGAAAGAAAAACATAAAAATGAATAGAGAAACAGGTCAAAGTTGTTATTTCAGCAAAGGATGGTAGAGGCTATCTGTTTTCATGATTCTGTCACAAGGCAGCTCCAATACAAGGGTCTAGTTCATAAATGTGAGGCTGCTTTCACCAAACACTCTTCACAAGAAAAAAGATTGTGAATATAAGGCAGAGAGATATTTAAGAGAACAAAAAGAGCATTTGAGTGTTATTAGATAAGTATTTTCTTTTTAAATGTATTTTATTGCTAAATAAATAAAAGCCAGGCTTCTTCATGCACTGATATACCTACATCAATCTCACTCATTATTGTTTTCCATTTATTTTTTGGGGGTAAGCATATTGAATAATGAAAGCAAACTCCATCCACCTTCATGTGAATATATTGTAAGTGCTACAGTGTGACACATTATTGTAATATAGTGGTTGAATTAATGATTTCAATTTATAAATGAATCGGTGATTTAGAGCTGTGCATATACACAATCTATTTGAGTTGATATTAAGCCTTTGGAAGCAGTGTATATTTATTAGCACCTTTGTAGTAATGCAAATTATGCTTGATTTGGCTTCTGAAACACTGAACAAAGAATCTTGAGAATGCAGATCTTTTAACTCCTTATTGTGCACTTTACAACTAAGTGTGTTAGAAAATGATTAGTCAGTTTACATGAAAGAGTCCTGGCTGATACAAGTAATATCCAGCCTCTAATGGTAGAATTTTGTATTTAGACTACAAAGCGTTCAGGATTGCAGATCTTCATTACAAAGTCAGTGTTCATTTGGCTGTTTCATAAAACTATGCTTAGCTAAAGGAATGTAATGGCTTAAGGTTATTCAGCAGAGCCAATATAATTATTCTCGTCTGTTAGAGTAATATGTAGATTACTGGAAAATTAATTTGAAAGAGAACGGTCTTATTACATAATTAAAGAATTGTCTTTATTAAGCAATTATTGAATTCTAGTAAATTTTGTCTGCTGTGTGAGAAATGAGTTTCCTACTAGGAAAAACATCCTGCAGAAAATTACTTTCATCTGTATTTAGCAAATGAGGACAAGGTAATGATTTGAAACTGTCTTTCAAAGACAATTTGCACAGAACATTTATTAGGTCCCTACTTATTCACCATAGACAGAACCAGTAGGTTTTCTCTTGTTCACCGTCTGCAAGAAGTCTGAATGCAGTGTGAACCAAGACTGGTCGCAGAGCCTCCTTCCATACCATACATCTATGCCTATGGTGCTCTCTGGGACTAGTCCCTTCCTCCTCCCTTCTCTTGCAACTCACTCCTCTCCCCAGTTTACAGCCTGTTAAAGGTACTGGTAAGGACACGGACACGTGTCCCTGTCATAGGACTTGGTATTCAGATACCCCTTCATCGAAACTGCATACCTTTATGGATGTAGGAAAATACTATTATGTATGTTTTACGAGTATTGAAGAGTCAGCAGGATGTATCCAAACTAATGTTTTAGGAACCATACTGCTGTAATGCCTCCAGGTTATGTGCCTGGCTATAAAAGTAATTCATGAGACTGAGACAGAGCATATTGAATGAGGAGAGTTGGATAGCCAGGATTCAATTTGCAACAATCCAGTGGATTGTGTGAACACCTAACTCAAGAAACAGGATTACCCATTTCTTCTGGTGTGTTGTCTCTTCTTTTTAAAGGAAATACCATTTGTGGATATATTTCCTCGAGATTATGAAATTTTTCTGCATTGCCCTGATTTGTAGAAGTTGGCCCGAATCATAAAGCTCTGATACAGATATACACTTCTGTAAAGTTTAAAGAAACTGAGGTGTGTGAGTAGAGGTTAGATCCTCGTATACCTATGTCCTTAAGGATATTACCTCCAAGCCCTCCCCTACTTAGCTCAGGGGGCAGGAATGACATTATAATTTCCACTAATACACAACCCTCATGGAATAGCAGGTTTTCAGAACATTTATTTTTTTACACACAGTTCATATGTGGTGCTTGAACTCGTTAAACTGTTGTGTATGAATATCGCGATGAACCTCGAATCCTCCTCTCTCATCCATCAAGCGGTCTTCTAAAAACTGAAATGTGGAAACGGCAGGACCCCAAATTTATGGCACCGATTAATTTATGGAACTGATTAGTTTATGGCAGGTATCTTCTAGTGTGTGACTGAAGCAGAGCACATACTTTCTATGGCTATCTTAATGAAAAGATTATCTACCCAAGTTCAGTTTAGGGCTTGCTAGCGTTAGGCTGCAAGGAAGCCTTTTGGTGTATTTTGGTGTACTGGATCACATTGGGCGCTTTACTGTCAGGCCCAAGATCGCTAGACCATGTGAGGTTTTATATAAAAAGCTGTGCTGGGTGTCTGTGGCAGGGCGCTGGCAGCAGAGGCGGCAGGGCGGCCTCTGGGAGGGGAGGCCGGGACTGCTGGCGGCTGGACACAGCCGGTTCCGCAGCAGAGCCTCGGCTTCCACCTCAGCCCCTCAGCCAAGATGGTGACGCCTCTGGGAAAACATATTTAAGAAAGGGAAAAAAGCCCGACAGGCACAGGAGTAAGGGGGGAAAAAAGCGAGAAACAGCAGTATGAATTTTCCTGGGACGCACAGTTAAGGACAAATTGCAATATTGTACCTCCAGCCCTCTTCTTTTCCTGAAAGAAACCGTTTCCAGGGGTTTTCCTCCGATACCTCTGCGAAACCTTCTTCCTCAGTCAAGACCTTTTCCTAAGTGAACTCTTCCAGCCCTTCTTTTAATGAGAAACATACCTATTCTCCGGATGGTTTCCACCCATTGAATGATCTGACTNAACCAAATGCAAGTAATCATTGCACCACTGTGCCTATCTGTTATAGTTTCTAGATTTTGATTAATTCAAAATTCAGGGAATCTAATCCCACTGGACTCAAATTCAGAAAAGGGAACATCATTACTTCAGCAGCAACTAATGTAATGACTCAAATCCACAGCAGTGTAGATTTCTGTTTTAGTTTTGTCAGCAGTTTTGGTAAATTAAATCCTGTTAGTGAGGGATTTAGAACTTGGTGATAAAGGCTAAGGCCACAACTTGGCTTAGACCGAGACTATGGGGTGATAATCGTTTTAAGGTGTAGGAATACCAAATATTTACAACCTGATTTTATACACATACACACACTTACATTTGTGGTTCTTACAGGAAAAGAGACATATGAGGGGGAAAAAATTGCTGTCTGGCTTAATTCTTCTTTAGAAGGACATTGCAAATCATAAGAGAACTTTGTGCTGTTATTTCTACTGCTGACCATTCTTTGTTGTGTGTTCATCTTCGGTTTTATGTGGTTTGGAAACAGCAGAATGAAAGACTGCTATCAGAATGGATTAGAAAAGAGAAAATAATTTTTCTTGTGATTTTATTTTTAATCAGTCACTTTCTAAATTTTCCATAAAAAATAATTTGTGGTAATTCTCACAGCAAAGACAGGTGAGGCTTTTACTTTTGTGTCATACAATATCTTAAGGTAAACTATAATGGAGATGTTTGAAGGCATAACCAGAGAAAAGGAGAAATTTATAAGGACTCAAATTTGACAAGTGTGGGAGCTGGTTTTCAGGTTTTGGTTTTGTTTTTTGTTTGTTTTGTTCTTCTAATGTATCCCAGCTGTTTTTCCTGTCTATTGCATTTTTAAGAAATAGGAATTGCCCCTACCTGGTCTTTGAGACTGTTCACTTTTTCCTTCATCTCTGTGGAAGGAATGATAAGGAATTATCCTCACAACTCCTTGTGTAGTGCGGAGAAGCCTAAAATAGCTCTGAGCTGGCTTGCATTTTTTAACTCCAGCACTTGAATGCAATAGAGTTATGTCTGCATGATGCTGAATACGAAGACTAATCAGTAGTGATGGATGTGTTATCTTGACCTGGAACTGCAGGCTTTGATCCTGGAGTTAGCTGGGATGTTTCAGAGTTGCACTGCATAGGGTAGGCATGCCTCTAATTCCTGGGCTTGATTGCGTAGAATAAGGGAAACGAAACAGTTATTTTAGTGTAAACCAGGATTTATTCTACTCAGACTCTAATAAGATTTCAGAAGAAAGAAGTGGGTTTATGAAATCTGTAGGCTTGTTCCTTCCTTACATGAGTTACAGCAAGGGAACACTAAGCCACCATTTGCCCTCAAACACCACTCTATATCCTAGTTGAGGAAAAGTGAAATATTACCCAGTTGTCACATACTGATCAGCATTTTACACAGTAATGCCAACTTCCGTAATTTAATCTTTCTTTCTGTTGCTCCAGCAGTGGTTTTAAATAGTTAATTTTGATTCACACTGCTTTTAAAACCAACTTCAGTGGACATACTCAGATTCTGCATGAGTGTAAGAACTAAATCAGAACTACAAACACCTAGTGACCTCTTCCCGATTTTCTTGAGTTATCACTGGAGCATTTCTATGGTATATCCCAAACAAGGACTCTGAACCTATTTGGCTTAGCTGCCACAGAAATACAAGAAAAAATAGGTCACTACCCCAAAAAACTGAGAGCCTAAGGAAGCGAAAGATTCTATTTGTAACATAGGCTGGAAACTGGTAATAAGAATTGTTTGTCTGTTTTCAAAATCGAAAGTAAATATCCTTTTTTTCTTTTTTTTTTTTTATTTTTCTTTTTTCTCTTCTCTTTTTTCCTTTTTTCTTTTTTCTTGACTTTTCAGAATCAATAGAGCATAAAACAATTCAAGTTTAAAAAATCCTAAAAAATATTGAAGAACACAACATGCTCAAAAAGTCATGCTCAGAAAGTCATGCTAATGGTCCTGTCAAGTGATGTGTTTTTCTTGTAGTCTGGGTTTTGATTGATCATGTTTCTGTATGATATGGCGATTGAACAAAATATTTTTAATCTCATTTTCTTTTAACCTTTATACATAGTGAATAAGCAGGTTTTCTTTTACATTTTTTCTCTTTTCTTTTTTTTTNATCAAGTTGTTTGGGGTTTTTTTCAATTTTTTCCTTTTTTTTTTCTGAAGTACCTTCTTGCAAGGTAGAAAGTACAGATACCATTGGCTACGGTTTTCAAGGTTAAATCTGGGTATGATATTCCATCTGTGCTTTCTTGTCCCTAAGAAGATTCTGCAGCTCAGACTAGGATCCTGACTAGCTTTACTGCTTTTTCCAGCTTGTACTCTTAAGGTCTCCTTAATCTTATTTAAGTCTACAAAGGGCTTATATTTAGCTGAAAACATGGTGTGGTTTTGTGCAGGAAAATTGCAAGCCCTCTTACTATGCTGCAGTGAAGCAAAAAGATTTACTCAGCTTTCCTGCGTTTTAAAACGCGTTTACCTTGTAAAATAAGTAACATGCTGCCATCTACTGGCAATGTGACGTGATTTTATGGAATTTTGTTTGATATTTTCTCTTCAGTAAAACGGTAGGTACCTCAGCAGCACGAACTTGCAAAGGATCATCCAATATCATTTAGGATCGCTGTGAGATCTTTCTGTATTTGAACTAATGCAAAGTCCTATTGCAAATCTCAGCTACAACCTCCAACTTCCTTTTCAGCTGAAAGCCTGAACAAGTGTTAATTTGCTTAAAAATACAGAAAAATGTATTGTATCAGTGTACAGTGTACCCTCTTAAACGGTTCTGAATATCATTCAAAACTGAACAAACAAAACCAAAGTGTTTTCCCAGATACTCTTTTGGCCCTGACTCTGAGCAGTTGGAGCAATATAAATGTTGAAGGAACTGCATGGAAGTGCTGCAAACTTAGAAATGTTTAAGGAAGAAAGGTTTTTTCCTTTTCTTTTGGAAATAGTATACTTGAAGAAAAAAACAAGGTGAAAGTGAAAACTGTGCTTGTGGGTCTAGGTGATTTGTCACCACAGAATTTTTCTTAAATCCACTATGTACACAGTCATATCACATAGCTGAAGAATAGCTCTTTATGATTTTGTGATGAAATATCAGAAAAGAAAAATGAACAACTGAGCCCTGTTTACTCAGCTGAGAACTATAACTGTTCAAACTTGGCCTACTCTGCTGGAGTGCTGGCCAAAGTTTCATCTGTATAATGAAGTTCTGCAACCAGAGGGAACAGATTTTACAGTGAAACAGCTGATTGAGCCAATGTAATTTCCAAGAGCACATAATGACTATTTGTTAAGGTGAAAGGGTGCTATAACATATTTATAATTTTATATGTGTGCTGTGTTCTTATTTATACTTCACTTGCACATAAGCAAATATAGAAAACAGTCTATGTGTATGTGGTTAAGTAATTGCTCCCAGTTACACAATCCGTGCCATTTTAAAAAGCAATCATTTCAAGGCGTGTGTAGCGACTATTAAATTATTCTGTTGGCAGAGTGCTTGAAAACTGAAATACAAACTGGAAATTAATTCTGCTATCCTGAGCCTTGTGTTGTCACTTATACCGCACAAGCTGAATATTCAGGAAATCCTGGTGTAAATACCGATGCGGCTTTGTATTCGCTTTTTATAGTAAATACAAACCTGCAAACAGGATAGCAAAGCATCAGCTCTTATAGGTCACAAAAGCATGTTTAGTAAAAGAGAGTTCCATCCCTTAGTATAATTAGTGATACAACAGTTCTGTTTTGTTTTCAAATTACTGGTTTTTTTTCCTCAGTTGTATTTTCCTTCTAATACCCTTGTTTTCCAACATGTAAGAGAATCACATTGAACTTGTGGCCTTGTTGCTAGGTTTCAAGCTGCATTTATGCAGTCTACTGAGACACTATTTTCGCTTTTGAATTCTGAATCAAGTCCCAAGGCAACAAGGCTCTGTTTCTTAGCAACACAGATGGGTAGACTGTATATTCCAGCTCTTTTGTACAATGGAAGAATACACAATTCCCTGAATAAGAGTGTGCTGCGAGTTCACCCCTTCGCTTAACTTCCCCTAGAAGAGAAGAAAGAGAAGCCTTCTGTGATACAGCATATGAAGTTTGTCAGGAAGTCCCTGTTTTTGCAGCGTGGTGAGTGGTATCTCTGTCTTTTCTGTTCACTGCATCTCTTTGGGCTCCTTATTCATCACACTGTGCTTATGGACCTGTAGGTACTTTGGATCAGTGAGTTTCAGTTTCTAGGATGCAAATATATGTGTGGAAAATCAATGGTAAGAAAGCTGGTAGAGGTGGGATGTGTGAAAATATACAGACTTTTTGCTTTGGTGAAATTGATGGAGAATCATAGAATTGCATTGCTTTAGAAACTTTCTCTGGATGCAAAACCTTGGTTTTAGGAAAAAAAAAATGGGGCTGGAGAAAACAGGTGGAGGATTGATAGGTAAGGAGCAAGTGAGTATTCACATGACTAGTAAATTAGCATTGTATGTTATCCAGTGTATGAAAAGGAGAAGAGTTGCCCTTTCAACACCATCTCTGCAAAGGGTTGCACGGCTTTGAGACTTCTTGGCAATATAGGCAAAATTTGAATTTTTCTGTCTCCAGGCTGTGGGACTGACATTGCCACGAAGAGGGAGGAGCACTAGGAAGAGGGAGGGGGACAGAGAAGGACACGCAGCTCCACAGGGCTGAACCTTTCTGCTCCTGACACTGTGGAGGGGCAAGTGCATACATACCCTTTTCATGATGGCAGCAGCAGCAGCAATGAAAAGTCTAGGTTATTACAGTTGTGGCACAGACTAGAAAAGCAGAAGTGCCTTTGCTGGTCATTCACACAGCTGGTTGCTGACCTTAGCAGCTCCCTATTTTACCTGTACCTAAAGCTGGCCTGGTGAGTCTGCCAGCATCTCTGTTTAGTTGCAAAACAAGAAAAGGCTGCTTTAAATATATAAATTATCAGCTATCAATTTTTCTCCTCAGTTTATTAGATGATCAGATAAACACAGCAGCTGGTTGTGGTGGGACAGCTGGCTTGCATGTAAACTGCCCCCCACACACACTTGATGGGAAGCATGGGCAACCTTAGAGGACAAAAGCAGGGTGCCCACCCATGCCCACCCAAGCCTACCCAAGCCTGCTCACCTCCTCACCTCCTCCCAAGCAGGAACAGGGCCAGGCTGTGCTTCAGTGTTTGGGCAGCCTGAGAATAATTTGTGGAGTAGGGACTGTGTTTTGACCCCTTCCTGGAGGCTGTCCTGCAGTGGGGCCCTGCTGCAGTTGGGAGTGCTCCAGCCAGTGGGATCCTGGACTGGAAAGAGCCTGGCTTGACAGCACAGTGCAGCTGAACATGACTTGGGAACCAAAATAATCTGAAAAAGAGAGCACAGAAATGTGATGTTCCGAAACCAGTTTGTGGGAACTTACTTTATCTCCAAGAAGCTGCCTACCCAAATCCTCCTTCAGAAACACAGTTTTGTTGGTAAGAACACATTTCCATTTGCCCTTATCCTTCAATGGACCACCATCTTCTCTTAGAAAAATAATATTCTGTCCTCAGAATGAATAAGCACAAAGAAGAAAAATTGTAAGGTTATAGCTTTCCTTCAGGTTTTCCAAGCATTGAGTATTAAAGGAAGTAGGAAAAATGGTTTGTACTGTGTTGGGGCCTGTTGCAATACCCTTATAATCTATGTGTTTCTTCCAGATTTTGCAGGACATCCAAGGAGCTCTTTAAGGCTGCTGTTACAGATATAGTGTAAGAAAGGTAACGGAGTCTAGGAGTGTCTTTAAGATCAGAGAGAGGCAGAACAGAGATAACAATGTAGTATCTAGCTCGTGCACAGAGCTAAATACTTTACTGCCTGCTGGAGCATTAGTGCTGCTCCAGTGGGCTTTCACCCTGCCCAGAGTCATCCTTGGGTATATGAAAGGGCCTCCCAGTCCCCCTGGAGGAAAAAGTGAAGCTCAAGTGGCACTGGCTGATGAGATAGCTTACAGCAGGACATAACAGCTGGGCACATATTAGGATAGCAATGGAGCAGCTCTAATTAATGTTGTAGCCTGGGTGGGCCCAGGAATGCAGAGAAACATGAAAATGCGTTAGGAAGGATGGAGACTGGAGTTTCAATGTTTCCCAGATCTGGGATTTGTTTTGTTACTCTAACTTGTGCAAAGTGAGGCTATTGTGTACCCAGCTCTGCCCAGCTAACAGCAAATCCCTGCTGTGCTGCACTACATGTGCAGAGGTTTAGTCTCCCCTCAAGGATGTACTGTTTAATAAGACAAGAATAAAAACTTGAAGGAGAGGATGTGTTTGTGTTCCTACTTAGTGATGGGTGTTTCAGGCAAAATAAAAACTAGAGCTCTTGTTCCTACAGGCTGGTATGAACGTGTGGATTCCTGAACATCCATGCCTTTGGCTTCAGATGGGCTTTCTCTAGGGTTAGGAGTTTGTTTCTTCAGGTTACTTTGCAGAACTGAGAGAAAGAAGGAATCAAGAAGCAATAGTTCGTCATCTAAGAACAGGTACCAAATAATATTGAAGTACAAGTACACATTTATCTTTAATGAATTTACTAGGTTATACAGACAGGGCTAGCCAGACTGCAAGTAACAATAAAAGTTCTGTTGCATGTGTGTGTGTTTTTGTTTTATTTCTTTTGCCAGGGATTACAATGTCTGAGAAGGAAAAAATCCATCATCAGGCCATTATATTCACCCTCCACCAAGAAGAGTGAAAATTTTTATTTGAAAGTCAAACAAAATTTTCTGCAAGCCTTGATTGGCCTTTTTCCTGGCAACAAACTGTAGTGCAGCAACCCAAGGCCAATACAGACGTATGGCTAAAGCAGCCTCCTGATTTTTGCTACTGGCTCTATAGATCATCCAACCCTTCTCAGAAGCCACAAGGAACAGGAAAAGGGGAACTGAAGCCAAAAATGACCTCTGAATCCATAGTCATGTAACAGCTTTCCAGGCTTAGGTCCAGGCTGCTCCTTCCTCTCTCAAAAAAGAAAAGGGACTTGCCTCAGCCTGTCACTCCCTTTCCATGGATCAGCTCTTATGAGGCCAAAATACTTCTTCTGAAGAATGGCAAATCTAAGACTGGTGTGTATGAAGACCCCAAACTGCATCATCACACGCAGGTAAAGTATCTGGCTCTCACAGTTTTATAAAGCCAACAAGCTGAAATGAAGAGAGGGTGCTTGGGGATCAGTAAATGAAGCCACTAGATGTCAGTCTTACTAGCCAAAAAAAAAAAAACAAAACCCAAAAACAAAACAGCAGTAACAGCAGTTAGTACTGCAGTCGGGATCTAACTTTGATAGATAACTCTGTTGTAGTCAGGAATCATTTGCCAAAAAGACTTCCATAGGGAAACCTGATGAATCCAGGTTTGGAGCTCTGTGTTTTAATGTGCTTTGTAGTGGACAAGATGGTTTTCCTTTTGGCAGAGCAGATTAAAATACGGACATCAGGACTAATCAGTTCATCTTTACCTTGCTCTCAGTGACACGTCTGCCTGTACTTTCTGCTTTCCCCAGATTAATAGGTAGCAGTTGAATTGTTTGACATGCTGGAAGGAAGTATTTTATGGTAATTTTTCCATTTAGCAGCCCTAACCGAGACCACCATCTCAGTGCTAGCTGCTGTTCATAACATATGGCAAGAAGCTGTCCTTTTTTCACAACAGGTGAAAATCAAATTCTGTACAAAAAGGTTGCAAGGAAAATTAAAGAATACAAGATACAATTTGGATCAGTGAATTCCCCCCAGATCAGTGTGTTTAACATTAAAATTGCTAAGGAAGAGAAATCGTCAATCTAAACAGGTTTTGTTCAGGTTTTTTTAATTTTTTGAGGGGGAGGGCACTCATTCTTTGTTTGATTTGGGTTTTTTAATATATTTTAAAATCAGATGCCATAAAAACAAAGAGAAGAAGAATCTTTTGTTAAGATTCAGTATTCTATCCATATTCACTTAACTTTTGATTACAAACCTTTCTATCTGTTCTCTAAGCCCTTCAAAGAGTCTTACTCAAAGAGCAATTCAGCAGACTTACTATTTCTAAAATAAGAAACAAAACCCAGACAGTAAACAAAACCCCTCCTGTTCTCCAAAGCAAATATTTAGACCTGGACATGTAGTTTACTGAAGAACCACATAAATGTCATATAGCCAATATTACATTTCCATGGAAGATATTTTTTTTCCTCCTTCTGTCTTCATGAGAGTATAAATCATGTCTTCATTTATTTGCCAAGCTGCTATAGCAGGAATTTAACTTCCTTGGTCTTGAGTTTACCTAAGGTAATTAAAAGCAAACTTCTAGTTAGCTATTATAGCCAAAAGAAATTTGTCCAATAATATTCTGTCTCAAGGAAAATTTGCTTTATTTCAAGATGATAAAGTTTCCATAATAGTAATTAGATGCTAATTTCTCTTAAAACCTGCTAAACAAAACTTTTCTCTTTAAGTAAATGTGTCTTTTTTTCCTCAAGTCTTGACCAGTCATATAAATTTGCAAAACCAGCGGAAGGGAAAAAAAAAGCATGTTTGTCCTGCAACTCTAATGTTGTGCTTTCTAAGGTCACCACTTCAGAGGGCCCGACTATAGCAAGATAATCTATAGCATCCATATCTTAGGAAAAGTTCTCAAGGTTTTGGAACCTTCCCTGTTCCATATCAGGAGAAAACTAATGCTTTAATAATTTGGCTCTAAAAGCTAATTCCAGAAAGTCCAGTAAATACATGACCAAGGTATTTAGCTGTGAGTGTGAAATCAATTCATAACAACCCTTGTTACGAATCAGGTGCTTTGTTTCAGGATTTCAGTGTCACCAGTCAGTGTTCTAATCTCAGCACTCAGGTTTTATTCAATAAAATTCTACCTAAGTGAAACAAGTAACTACGAGTCAGCATGTCTGAAAAGAAATAATGAAAAAGCAAAAAAGGAAGTTGCAACCCAAAATTCCCGGTTAAGTTCCTGATAACAACAAAAAGTCCTCAGACTCTCCTCAGGACTTGGTCCAGAGGTAGAGGGGATCTCCACTACGAGTTCTGGATGAAAATAGTGCATATTGTCTAATTGCTTTGACATATCGTTAACTTCTCAGCCAACTGAAACTTCAGACTACTTAGTTCTAGCAGGCTGTAGACTGTACAGTGATGCAAATTCAGTAGAACTAAGGACTTTCCTATTCAGGGAATTTTACCCTTTTTTTTTTTTTTTTTTTTCCCTCCCCTTAATTGT